>WWCI01000002.1:7205000-7363356 GCA_011799845.1 Hypomyces rosellus | reverse complement strand
CCTAAACCCTAAACCCTAACCCTAAACCCTAAACCCTAACCCTAAACCCTAAACCCTAAACCCTAACCCTAAACCCTAACCCTAAACCCTAAACCCTAACCCTAAACCCTAACCCTAACCCTAAACCCTAAACCCTAAACCCTAAACCCTAAACACTAACCCCCAAACCCTAGTAAACCTTTAACGTTGGGTTAACGTTGGGTTAGCATTGGGTTAGCATTGGGTTAGCATTGGGTTAGCATTGGGTTAGCATTGGGTTAACATTGGGTTAGCATTGGGTTAACATTGGGTTAGGGTTTTTTAGTTTTTTATAAAAGATTAGGTTTTTTAGTTTTTTATAAGGGTTAGGGTTTTTTTAAATTATTATAAAGGATTAGGTTTTTTTAATTTATTATAAGAGATTGGGTTTTTTTAGGCATTGGGTTTTTTTAGTTTATTATAAGAGATTGGGTTTTTTTAGATTGCTCTAGGCATTGGGTTTTTTTAGTTTGTTATAAGAGATTGGGTTTTTCTAGGCATTGGGTTTTTTTAGTTTGTTATAAAGGGTTAGGGTTTTTCTAGGCATTGGGTTTTTTTAGTTTGTTATAAAAGATTGGGTTTTTCTAGGCATTGGGTTTTTTTAGATTGCTCTAGGCATTGGGTTTTTTTAGTTTATTATAAGGGATTGGGTTTTTTTAAGCATTGGGTTTTTTTAAATTGCTCTAGGCATTGGGTTTTTTAGTTTATTATAAGGGATTGGGTTTTTCTAGGCATTGGGTTTTTTTAGTTTGTTATAAGAGATTAGGTTTTTTTAGGCATTGGGTTTTTTTAGATTGCTCTAGGCATTGGGTTTTTTTAGTTTATTATAAGGGATTGGGTTTTTTTAAGCATTGGGTTTTTTTAAATTGCTCTAGGCATTGGGTTTTTTAGTTTATTATAAGGGATTGGGTTTTTCTAGGCATTGGGTTTTTTTAGTTTGTTATAAGAGATTAGGTTTTTTTAGGCATTGGGTTTTTTTAGATTGCTCTAGGCATTGGGTTTTTTTAGTTTATTATAAGGGATTAGGTTTTTCTAGGCATTGGGTTTTTTTAGTTTATTATAAGGGATTGGGTTTTTTTAGGCATTGGGTTTTTTTTAGTTTATTATAGGGTATTAGGTTATAGCTGTTTTTAGCTATATCTTTAGCTTATAGCTGTTTGTAGCTAGGGGGTTAGGTTATAGCTGTTTTCGGCTATACTTTTATTTTATAGCTGTTTGCAACTAGGGGGTTGGGTTATAGCTGTTTGCAGCTAGGGGGTTGGGTTATAGCTGTTTGCAGCTAGGGGGTTGGGTTATAGCTGTTTTCGGCTATACTTTTATTTTATAACTGTTTGCAGCTAAGGCGTTGGGTTATAGCTGTTTTCGGCTATACCTTTACCTTATAGCTGTTTGTAACTAAGGCATTGGGTTATAGCTGTTTTCGGCTATACCTTTGCCTTATAGCTGTTTGCAACTAAGGCATTGGGTTATAGCTGTTTTCGGCTATACCTTTGCCTTATAGCTGTTTGCAGCTAAGGCGTTGGGTTATAGCTGTTTTCGGTTATACCTTTAGCTTATTTAATAGTCCTTGTTTTTCCTGTTTTTTTTTCTATCTTTACTTTTTTATCCTTGTTTTATCCTTGTTTTATCCTTGTTTTTTATGATTTAATAAGGGTTTTTTATCCTTGTTTTATCCTTGTTTTTTTATGATTTAACAAGGGTTTTTTATCCTTATTTTATCTTTGTTTTATCCTTATTTTATTCTATTTAACTAGAATTTATCCTTGACTTATCCCTTAGGTTACCGTTAGGTTACCTTTGGGTTGGCTTTGGGTTATTTCTAGTTATATAGACTCTTTTTTATAGCTATCTATTAGCTGTTTTTCTGGCTATTTTATAGCCATCTCTTTACTACCCTATTAGCTATTGTTATAGCTGTTTTACAGCTGTCTTTATAGCTGTTTTACAGCTGTCTTTATAGCTGTTTTTCTGGCTATTTTATAGCCATCTCTTTGCTACCCTATTAGCTGTTTTTCTAGCTATTCTATAGTTATTTTTATAGCTGTTTTTTAGCTATTTAATAGCTGTTTTTCTAGCTATCTTATAGCTATTTATTTTACCTACCCTTAGCTATTCCAAGCTATTCCAAGCTATTCCAAGCTATTCCAAGCTATTTATAGCTGCCCTTAGCTACGCATAGCTATTCCCTGTTATCTTACCTACCCATGGCTTCTTGCCCTACCTGCAACAGGGTCTATAAAGACCCCTTGGACCATATACGTAAGATACACCCCGATGAGCAATACACTAACCTGGAGCTGCAGCCCCTGGGCTTAGTTGCCTGCCCTATTTGCTATACCGCTTGCCTAGGCCAGCACGGAATCCTTACCCATCAGGCCAAGGCACACGGTATAGCTGGCACGAACCCTAGCTCCAACCTAGCTAGGAGGGCAGCTACCCAATCCGTCCGACCTAATAGCCCCGTGGCTATACAGCTGAATCAGGGTCGGAAAAGAAGGTCTTCCTATGACCTTATCCATCCAGCTACCCGGCTGAGAAATAGGTCCCCTGATGATCTGGAAAATCAGAGACTAGGGGAAGGAAAAGGCAAGGAAAGGGCTAGGTCTAGAGCCTCTTCTATGACTTCCCTGCCTTCCTTATCCGACCTATTCGACTCTGACGAGCCTAACGAGGTTATAGACCTAACTGATAAGCCGGATAACTGGGAAGGGCCGAAGAGCTTAGAAAGACCTACTAGTCCGGAGAGACTTATAGGTCCCAAAAAGCTTAGAATCCCGGATGATCTTATGGGCTTGGAAGGGCTAGCCAACTCGAAGAGGTTGGCTAATCTGGAAAAACCCATAGGTCCAGTTACCCTAGCGAAATCAAAAGGTTCTAGAGCCCCAAGGACCTTGGCAGAATCAGCTTGGGCAGCTATGATAGAAACAGAGGATACGGCAGCTACGGCAGCTACGGCGGCTATGGCAGCTACGGCGGCTACGGCAGCTACGGCGGCTACGGCAGCTACGGTAGCTACGGCGGCTACGGCAACTACGGCAGCTACGTCAGCTACAGAAGCTATAGGGAACCCAAGGGCCCTGGAAAAACAACACCTCCAAGCCCTGAAGCCCTCCTTGGATGCCCCCACAACACAGATCCTACTGGCTTTTTCCCCAGTCTATGTCCCCGAAAATAGACTCCACGCCAGACACGCTGCTGTTTTTATAGCAACGGCTAAACGATTGGCCGAGGCCTTCCTAGCTAGACCTACGGAAAAAGCTCTGTTACACTTTCTTATTCTCCCCAGGGTCCTAGGTCTAGCTATTCAGGAAGGTCAGCTATCAGCTACACTAAGGGATTTCCCTCAAAACCTGGATTCCCTACAGACCTTGATCCAAGCCAAGGGCCCCGAGGAAACCCCACAGAACCCAGATCCGACCAAGCAAGCTATAAGGCTACTGGAAATGGGTTATCTGGGTAGGGCCTCTAGAGCCCTGTACGAAAACGCCCCTATGGCAGCGGACAGCCCCGAGACTAGGGCCCAGCTGTTGGAAAAACACCCAATAGGGCCTAAAAACCCGTTTATTTCCAACAAGGCTAGGCCAGCCGCTGGCCAATCTATTACCCAAAAGACTATTCTAAAGGCTATTAAATCGATAAGCCCGGAGAAAGCCTCGGGCCTTAGTGGATGGACCAGACCGTTACTAGACCTAGCTATTAGGGAATCTTCTACCGTGGAATTCCTTAGGCTTCTAGCTGATATGATTAAACAAGGTACAGCCCCTGGGGCTAGGCTTCTATGTGCTTCTAGGTTGATTGCCCTTAGAAAACCAGACAAGGGCATAAGACCTATAGCAATAGGGGATATCATCTATAGGCTAGCTATGAAGGCTATCCTTATTACCTCCTTCAAAACCTCTATGCTACTGCCTAACCAGCTAGGGGTAAATAGCCCTGGAGGGGTCGAACCAGCTATTTTCTTGCTGGAAGAAGCTATAACCGGAAACAACCATTCTGGTATAGCTAAAATAGCCTCTCTAGACCTGGCAAACGCCTTCAACTCGGTCAGCAGACTAGCTATAGCTGGGGCCATAGCCACATACGCCCCAACCTTCTATAAGGCAGTTGCTTGGGCCTACAACAGTCCCTCTATTCTAGTCACGGCAACAGGGGCTATGGTGGCCTCTAGCGAAGGGGTCAGACAAGGGGACCCTCTTGGGCCCTTGTTATTTTCCCTAGCCTTCAGACCCACCTTGGAAGCATTGATGGCTAGGCTACCTAGGGCAACTATTGTAGCCTATCTGGATAACGTTTATGTCTTGGATAAAGACCATCAAGTCCCTATCTTATCTAAGATAACAGAAACCTTCCAGAAAGCCCCTGTGACCTTGAACCTAGCCAAAAGCAAGGAATATAAGGTATCTAGATTACGCCAAACCGGCCTAGGGGCCCTGGGGACCTTTATAGGTCCCTTATCGACCAGAAAGGCGTTTCTAGAAGCCAAGATATCCAAGTTTTCGGCTACTATCACAGCCTTAGAAGACCTTCCAAAGCAGTATAGCTTGCTATTACTAAGAGGAAGCGTTCATCTTCTTCTTAGGCACCTGCTAAGACAGCTAGACCCCAGGGGCCTAGACCTTCAGTGGGCTACCTTGGATAACCTCATCAAGGACTCTATCCAAGGCCTAGCTTCTAGGTCCCCCAGGGGTCAGCCCTTCAACCTTATGGAACTTGACAAGGCCCAGCAAGACCTAGTGGCCTTACCAGCTAGGGAAGGAGGGCTTGGAATACCCTTATATAAGGAATTTGCCTTAAAAATCTACCAAGCCGCAAGAAACGCTAGTCAACCTATCCTAGATGAGATTCTAGGAAGGAATATAGCTAGAAGCCAGCCTAAGGAGCCTTTCCAGACCGCCAAGGAAGTCCTTATAGAGGCCACTAGCTTACGGATAGAGAGATTAGCAGAGGTTCTATACCCAGACCAGCAAAGAGCTAGGATCGAAAATAGCAGTTATCTTAGCCGTAAGTGGCTTCAGGTCTTGCCCACACAAAAACAACATATCATAGCAGACCAGGAAGTCGCCGAGGCCCTAAGAAACAGACTGCTAATCCCAGTTAAACTGGGAAATAGCCTATGCAACAGCTGCGGAGAAAAAGCGTCCCTAGGCCACGAAGACGTGTGTAAGGGGGCAGCCCGAAGGTGGATCAACCGCCACAATCAGATAACCCGAGCCATTTATAAATCACTAGCTAGCCGGGCTAATCTAGAAGTGGAAATCGAACCTTCCCTGACCCCTTATATCCCCTCTGGCCCCAAGGACCCTCAGAACCTCCAAAACCCCCGGAACCCCCCAAGCACCCCAGGCCCTAGCACCCAAGGCCCTAGCACCCAAGGCCCAAGACCCCAAGACCCCCCAAAGACCCCAAGGCCCCAGACCCACCAAAAAGCAGATCTAGCTATTACCCTGGGGTCAAGCCGCTATTTTTACGATCTCCAAATCGTAGCTATAAATAAGCCCTCTGCCAAGCCCGAGGCCTATAGCACCTTAGCGGAAGCTGCCAAGGAAAAACAGCGCAAGTATGAGTACTTAGGCCCGTTTTTTAGGCCTATAATTATCTCATCAGGGGGTCTGTTCGAAAAAGAGTCTTCCAAGCACTATAAGGAACTCCAGAAGGCCGCGGGACCTGTGGCCGCAGCCTGGATGGATAACCAGATAGGGCTTATTCTAGCTAAGACTAGGGCCCAATCAGCCCTTTCTATAGCTAAGGATATCCCTAGGACTATAGAAAAGACCCGGGAAGCTAGAAAAAGCATGAGAAAAAACCAAGATTGATTATTTACTTAGTCTTTTACTACTTTCCCTGTTTTCCCTGTTTTCCCTGTTTTTCCTGTTTTTCCTATTTTCCCTGTTTTTCCTGTTTTTCCTATTTTTCCTATTTTCCTGTTTTTCCTGTTTTTTCTATTTTCCCTATTTTCTCTGTTTTTCCTGTTTTTCCTGTTTTTTCTATTTCTTATTATCTTATTTTTCTTTTATTCTCTTATTTTCTTTATTTTTCTTTTATCTCTCTTATACACTCCTTATTTTCCTATTTTTTCTTCTTATAAAAAGGCTATATAAAATCCCTATAAAAACAACCTAGCATAGTGGCTTAGTATAATTAATATAAGAGAAATTAAAACCCTAAACCCTACTACCCTAAACCCCCTACAAACCCCCGATATTTAATAATTTTTTATTTATTATATAAATTATTAAAGGATATAAAAAATAGACGAAAACTAGGTTAGGTAATACTTAGGGAGTATTAAAAAGTTATTTTTTATTAGTTTATTTAAGTTTTTTAAAATACCTTTTTATTATAATATTATAATTTAAAAAAGCTTATTTATATAAAGATCAATGCTTTAAAGTTTATTACTATAGCTATACTATTTTAATTAGATAAAAAAGGAAAATAGTATCTAGTAGTTTTTTAATTACAAATATTCTATAATACTAAGCTTAATTATAGTATACTAAACTAAAAAATATTAATGATTATAATAATATTTAAATATTAAAGATATTATATAAAAGGTACCTAAGGTTAAATTAAAGTTTAAAGTAACTATTAAAATCTATAATCTTTTATAAAATAGTTAAAATTAAATAATAAATAAACTAAATAATATATTTATTTAACTTTTTATGATTTTATAATTAAATATTAAGTAGAAAAGACTAATTCTATTAATAGGCTATTAAGATATTTTGATTATAAAAAAGAATTATTTTTAAATTAAAAACTTTTTATTTTATTATAAGGTAAACTATAGAATCTAATAGTAAATAAAAGAGATAATCCTTTTAAAAGGGTAATATATTTATAAAATCTTATTATAAAAGAGTAATAAATATTAAAGTAAGAAGCCTATAAAGTTATTTTTATTAATATTTTTTTTAATAATAATATAAAAAGATTATTATTAAAATTATTATAGTAAGATTAAAAAAAATATTTTAAACTTTAATGTTAAAAAGACCCTGACTTTTGTATAAAGAACCTAAAGTAGGTTATAAGGTATAGTAATCTAATTATTTACTAGAATTATATTTATATCCTAGAAAAGATAATAATTTGTTAAGAATTATTATTTTTTTATTATAATAATCTATTAATAGGTTATTTTAAAGAGTTATAAATAAAAAAGTTATTATAAAAAAAGTTTTATTAAAAAGATATAAAAAAAGATATTAAAAAATATATTTAAAAATATTTAATTTATATAAAAGTTATAATCTAAAAGTATAAGCTATAAGAAAAACTTAAATTATTTTTATTTTTTAATTAATTAATAAAAAAACTATTAATAGATTTTATAATAAAACTTCTAATAGTTTTATTTAATAATAAAAAAGTTAATACTATATCAATAATTATTAATTAATATATTAAATATATATATATTTTTTTTAGTTTTTATAATAATTATAATAAATAAATTAATTAAATTGTTTTATATTAAAGTTAAATTATAGTTTTTAGGATCTTTATAAAAAATTATATTTAATAAAAGATTTTTATTTATAAATAAATTTTAATTATTAATTTGTTTTTATATAAAAATTTAAAAATATTTATTAATTATATTTTATTTTTAAATAAATAAATAAATAAAAAAAATAAATTAATGTATTAAGTATTATTTATAATATTTTATAAGTAATATACTATTAGTATAACCGTGATTATTAGTAGAAGTATAATATATTATAAATACTATTAGAAATATAATAATAGGTATATCTCTTTTTAAAGTATTAATAGGTTCTATTTTAGAATTCTATTTAGATATTAAGGACAATGTTTTTTAAGAGAAGATCCTAGATGTAAAGGCTTATATAAAAAAATTATATTAACTTAAATAAAAACTATAGGATTATTAAAGTATTATAGTTAAAAGATAAATAAAAAATTATAATTTATGTTATAAAAAATAATATTTTAAAACAGGTAATTTAATAGGATTAATTATAAAAAAATTTAAGTTTAAAAAGAAATAATAAAAATTAATATCTTATTATTTAAGACTATTATAAATATTTAAATAGATTAGGAATTAAATGTATAAGATAGCTCTACCCTTAAAATATAATAGTCTATATAATATTTTCTATATTAGCTTACTAGAACCATAGACTTAGTAACTTTTAGATAAAAAAAGTTAATTATTAATACTAAAGCTAGATAATTCTAATAAATAAGAAATTAAATTAATTAAAGATTAAAAAAAAAGTAATTCTAGAATACTTTATTTAATAAAATAGAAAAAATAACTAGTAGAATATAATAAATAGGTATATAAAAAATATATAAAAAATATATAATAAATCTTTAAGAAATATTAAAAATTATAAGCAAAGAAACTATAATAAAAAAAAAAAACTTATATAAGTAATAAATAAAAATCTTATTTTTAAAAGTAAAACCCTAAAATAATATAATAATATATTCACGATTTTTTTTAACGTTAAGATAAAATAACTAGAAATTTATTTATATAACTTTAAACTATTTTTATCTATTATTTTTTTATTTTTTTTATTTTATTTTTATTATAGGTATCTCCTATTAAAGCCTAAGTAATATCTTATTTAAAAAAGATTATTGTATTTTATTAAAAAATATATTTAATATTATTAAAGTAAAAGCAGGAATATAAAAAACATTTATATTATTTTATAATAAAAAGTAGTTTAAAAGTTATTAATAATAATTATATAAATAAACTAAGAATATATATAGTATTATAAAAAAATAGTTAGATTTAAGTATTTAACCCTTATTAACGGGATTTATAGGTCTAGTTATATATAATCTAGGTATTTTAAAGTTTATTATTAATAAGTTATAAAATAATTAAATAAAAGATAATAATATATTATTTAATTTTTTTTATTATTAGTAATATTTTAATAGTAATAATATTAGGTTTTAATATTAAAAAACGTTTTAGTAAGCTAAAAGAAAGTATAAAAGATTTACTTTAGATTAAATTCTTTTAATAATAAGCCTTATTTATTATTTTTTAAAAAAAAATAAATAATTTTATTATTATTTTTATTATCTTATTAAAATATATAAAATTTATAAGTAAAACTTAATAAAAACAAAATCGTTTTAATCTTTAAATATTATAATAATAGTCTAAAAAAAATTATTAAAAATACTAAAAATATAAGCAAATTATATAAAAATTAAAAATACTTATAGTTTTATATATTTATTTATTAATATAATAAAATATATAATAAAACTGTGTTTGTTTAGTAAAAATATAATATATAAGAAAAGACTTAAAAGAATATTTTATGTTTTTAAAATATATAACTTAAACGTTTACTTAGAATTATAAGTAATATATATATTATAAATAGTTTATATTTTAAGTATTAAAAAAAAGATTATTTTTTTATTTAAGTTATTTATTTTATTAAAATTAAAATTATTATAAAAGTAAGAATATAATTTATAAACGAGTATTTTAAAATTAAATTATATAATATTAATAAAATATTATTAATTTTAACTTTATTACTTATAAGACTAAATATATTTTTAAAAACTAGTTTACTTTTAACCGAAAAAAACTTAAAGTTTTTAATAGGATTTATAAAATAAGTATTAATAAACTTTATATTATTAATATTTAACTTATTAATATTTATTTTATTAAGTTTTTTTTTTAAAATATTAATAATAAATAAATAAGATAAATAACTTTTTATTAAAAAAAATAAATATTATATAAAAAATTATTTATTTTTTAAATTAATATATAAACCTACTTAGGATTTTTTTTAAGGAATACAACAATACTTTTATAATCCTATATTTCTTTATATAAAAGTCTTAATAATACTATAAATTAAAGTTAAGATTTTATTTATTAAGCGATTTATATTTTATTACTAGTTTTATTATATTATAACTAAACTACTTTAAGATATTTTATTATTTATTATAAAAGTAAAATACATATAATTTAATAATAAATGTCTTTAAAAAAACTAAAACTATTAAAACATAATAGAATTAAAGAAATCACAATTAAATTATAATAAAGTTAAATATAAAAAAAATATAAAATATATATATACTTAGAATATATTTAAATTATATAGGGTTATAAAAATATTTAAAGTAATTAAGATAATTACTATAAAAAGAGAAAAATTATAATATTATCCTAAAGATTACTTAAATACATAATATAATAAAAATATAAGGTAATCTTATATAAGTTATATATTTTTTATATAATAGTTAATTATATAAGCTTTAGTTTATATATAATACAATACCTATGTTTTAATTTTATTTACCTAATAATCTTATATGGTATTGTTATATTTTTCTTTAACTTTTTTAAATAATATAATTAATTATTTTAAAGTATATACTTAAAATAAAAGTTATTATTTTTTATTAATTATAATATTTAATATTATTTAAAGTTATAATAATCTATTAAATAAAAATTATTAATATATAATATTTTAAGTGTTTTTTAATAAAAGATAACCTAGATTATAGTTTAATATTAATAGTAGATTAAGATAATATTTAAGTAATAAAATAAAGTATTATAGTTTAAGTATTAAATACTAATAGTAAATAATTATATTAATAATTAATTAAATATATAAAAGAGTTATATAGATTAGTATATATAATAATTAAGTTTATTATAATTTAAATAAATATAAGATTTTATTTTAATAAAAATAAACTAATAATTTAATAAGTTAATTAAAATTAATTTAATTATAGTTAATCTTTTTTTTATTAAATTATCTTAAATTAACTTAACTTAGGTTAATTTTTATTTAATTAGTTAGTTTCTTCGAGGTCCTATTATAATTATACTAAGCTATAATAAGTATAAGTATTACTAAAAGTGGGTCCGACTTAGTATATGATCTAAGCGTGGGGTTAGGTTGTTACAAAAAGTTTAACTTAATATAAATTACCTTAATACTTAAGGATTTCTTTTGCTATAGGTTTCTTTTTTTAAATAAATAATTTATTAATATTATTTATAAAGTTTTTTTAGTTTTTATTATTTATTATAAAATATTATACTTACATAAGAAGTTTATTTATTAACTATTATTAGGTTTCCCTTAGCATATATTATTCTTTTTTTCTTATTTTATTCTTATTTAATTATATTAATTTATTAAAAAGGTTTTAGATATTAGTTTATTTTATTTTTTAAGCTTTAATAGGTTAAATATCTGTTATTAAAGCAATTAATCTAGCTTCTTATAGTATAGTCCTGTTTTATTTGTTTTATAATAATGTTAAACTATTATTGTTTTTTAGGTTTAAAGGTTAGTTATTAAGATTTTTATTTTTTATTTTTTTTTTAATATATAATAGTTTTTAAAAAAGTATTCTTATTTACTATAGTTATAATATTTTTTGCTTTTTTATATAATATTAAAGCTTATTTATTCTAGTCTTTTATTATTATCTTTAGTAATATATTTTTATTATTATTTTCGTTAAGTGTTTTTATAATAAGGTTTATAAGTATTTTTTTTTTCTTTTTTATATTATATATACTATTTATTATCGATTTTAATAGTTATATTAATATATTTTATTAATATTATAGATTAATCTTTTTTATAAAGTTTATTTTTTATTTTATTTTTTAGACTATAATAATAAATAATTATTAATATACTTTAATCTTATTATATAAAAAATATATATTATATAAAAATAATTATATATTTTAACTATAATTTTTTTTAATATATTTTATAAAGTTTATTTTTTATTTTTAGTTTTTTATTAATTAATTTAAATAAACTTTTTAAAAATTCTTTAAAATTATAATAATATTTAAATAGTTTTTTTATTTACTTTTAGTAGGTATTATTATATAAATTATTAATATAGTCTTTAAGAATTAGTTTAAATTAGTTAAAAGTACTTTTAATAAACTTTTTTAATATATAATAAATTTTCATATTTAAAATATTTAATATTTTTAAAAAATAAATAAAATAAACTTAAAATTAGATTAAGAATTTTTAAAGTTTATATAGATTTTTATTAAAATTCTTTAATAGATTTAATTTTATAATTTTACTATTTTTTTATTTTTAATAATTATAGGTTTATTTTAAAATTATTTAATAATTCTTATTATTTTTTAATTTTATTTTTTAAACTAATATTTTTAATATTAAAATAAAAAACTTTATTTTTTAATTTTTTAATACTTTAATTAAAAGTTTTATAAATATAATTAATATAAACTTTTAATTTTTTTTAAATAATATTACTTTAATTTACTTTTATAATTAATTTTTTAATATTTTTTTTAGTATTTAATTATAATAAATAATTATAATATTACTTAAATCTTTTATAATAATCTTTTAACTAAAAGTTATTAATATATAATATTTTAAGCATTTTCTAATAAAAATAACTTAAATTATAGTATTTAATATTAATAAAGAATTAAAATAAAAATAAATAATATATATTATAATTTAATATTAAATATTAATAATAAATAATATTTATTAATAATTAATTATTTAATTATTTAAATAATAATAATTATAATATATATATATAAATAAAAAAATAATAGCTTAGTATTAATTAATTTAATCTTATTTAATCCTTAATTAATAATAATTAGTCTAATTATATCTAATCTTTTAGTATTGCTTAGTTATTCCATTACTAATTTATTTTAATTAGTCTCTTCTTCTGAGATTCTACCGGCTTAAAGTATACGTCATAACTATATATTCAGGTCGTGACAGTTATCCTTATTGGGAAACGCCCGGAACGTCACATAAGAATGAAATCAGACAGAATTAATCTTTACGAATGAGAAATAATTATTCGAATTATCGATTTACTATTACTACTACTCTAGGATATAGGTCGTAGTTAATACTTAAAGTATCACTGATAGAGTTAATTTTTCTGCCCTACTGTTCTATTAAACTAGAGTTAGGTATTTAAAAGCCCGACACCATCTCTAACTAATCAGAACGTCGCAGCAGCTCATATTGACATTTAAGTTGGGTGTTATTAGGCAGATATTCCAATATGTCTCAAGTTGCATGTTAAGCACATTTTCTCTTTGTAACCAACTGCTGGGGTTCTCTTCTTCATTAACATTTGCATCCTACTTAGTCCAACAGACACAGGCTTCTCAAGTAACGAGGTTCACGAGCCAGTTATGTAAATTGAGTCGAACGATTAGATGAAGACACCTAGCCAATCTTCAGACGGAATTTTTGAGTAAGAAGGCATGATTAGATCTGATATTGACACCGCTCGGGTTCTAGAAGAATCATCTTCCACGGTCATTAAGAGGGTATACACTTATGCAGACAACTACAAAAACGAGCAATCGCAGAATGACAAAGCCGTTACATCTGTCCCAAAGGCGGGGTTAGAAAAATGTACACAGACGGACATGTCCTCAGCTGCCCGTGATGGTGAGTAGAGTTCATGCCAATCCCCGCTATGAACTAATCACGATGAACTTGGCTAACTGAGCTAGTATTTATTATCGCAACTGATGAAGTGCAACGTAAGATGCTTCTTTATTCGGTAGCAGAGAGGGGAGACGAAGAGCTAGTGAAAAAGCTTCTCCGCGGCGGCTTTGATGTCAACACTAGAAACGGCAAGGGCGATTCTCCTCTTCTAGTGTCCTCAGATAGAGGACATGAAACAGTCGTAAAGATCCTGTTAAATTGTGGGGACGTGGAGGTCGATTCCAGGAATATAATCAGAGCTACGCCACTGATCGGGGCCGCTCTCCAGGGGCATGCAACAGTCGTGCGACTGCTCTTAGACGCCAGAGCAGAAGTCAACGCCCAGAACATCTATGGTAACTCACCGTTATCGTTAGTTGTCGAGTAAGGCCGTGACGAAGCTGTGATAGAGATCTTCAAGCAACATGATGTGAACATCAGCCCGTACAGCTGACTGTCAGGACACCGCTGCACTGGGCAGCACATCATGGTCACTTAGCAATACTGGTATTGCTACTCGAACGCGGTGCAGACGTTAACGCCAGAGACCTATACGATAATACACCGCTATCATTAGCAAGGGATCAGGCGATTATTAAGACCCTTCAGCGTTACGAGGCTGTAAATTAGAGCTACAATAGCTTCACATCACAACCTACATTGATATAACTTAAATTTATCACTCTCGTCATCCAGAATCGTACTAAGATATGCTCCATACAAGTTGCATTATTCTGAAGTTGCTAACCGTGTTGTTCTTTCTAAGATAACCACAAGATTATCTAGCTATGAAAGAAACACATTTGACAAAAGGTCTCGTGCTATGCAATAAGATTTAGTGCAAATGCTGTAGGTCTCCCAATCCATATTTTGAGCCAGGGGCTTGGATGTGACGTTCCGGTCTATTTCCCAAGGGATAAATCGGTAACAGGATTTATGTTGGCAGAAGGGTTAGGGTAACACTGAGCAATGAGTTCTTAGTCACGTATTCTGTAGAACAGGTAGTTCAGATGAATGATTGTGTTAACGACTGTTTAATTAATTATACTATAGAGTGACTATCCAGTCGTATATATACATAAGAGATTTGCGAGAATCACCTTGGATCACGAAGTCGTGATCCAGCGTGAGCCTTTTGGCGGGTGAACCATCGTGATCCACTTTTGATTGGCGGGTTCTACCCGACGTTCAGCCGATGGAGACCCGTTATATGACTCATGCCGGGTCGGGTCGTCACATTGGATCCTACATGTAAGAATAAGGTCGCTTATTATTATGCCCTACACATAAGGCATAACTGAGTAACTATCAGAACGTTAGATGAGGGTTAATACTCAGTAAACTATTTTATGATAAAATTGGCAACATTACTAATCTAGCTTCTGTAATAATAGATTAAGAACAAACTACTCTAAATATGCGCTAAATCTAACTGATGTTTTACTACTATATGCGTTAACAAACATCACGCGAAGAACATATTAATCTCGCGACATCTAACACATCCCGAAAATTTTTTGTTATGAGAGAGAGTCTTGAACAAAATTTATTACACCCACTCGTAAAGGATGGAGTTGTCTATGCTCATGCTGAAACTTGTGACACAGTGTGTAAAACTTATCCCATGAGGAAAAAAGGTAAACTATGGCTTAAAATATCTACTAGCTATAAACAAATTAATTTCATTTGCCATTACATATTTAATGACTTTCACTGAGTTGAACCTCTATCCAGATTGCATTGCAGGATTTACTGCCAAATCAATTCACAAAGTTGCATGGGATAGGCCTAAGCCGTTGCACCGAGAATTTAGTGCATGCGATAGCCCACTGACATGTGTCACCGAGGCTCTAGAGCAGCAGGGGTATGAATTAGTAGTTGTTGACAAAAAACAGAACTGTTAATTGCACAGCAGCAACTAACCCTAATATATTCTCACAGTAGTGAATGAGCTGCTCGTGCGTCAGTGAGACCCCTGAAATGATGGGGTTGAGATGCTTAACGAATTGAAGGTCTTTGCTCAGGTTTGAATACAAGATTCAAACACTGTAAAAGAGGCCAAGGACATCTTTAATGACCTGTATATCTAATCTTTAAATGATGTAGGTCTCGAACTTTTTACCGCCTCTTAGACCTGCGGAGTGCTGAATTACTGATCACTCAAATGTTCGCGGAGATATTGCCAAATTTGGCAACATAGCCCAGTAGGCCAGTACACCTTGACAATAGTGGGTCATACACTCAACAAATTGGTCGCGGCAGTTTGTCATATCTCCCAACAAAGCTCATAAAGCTCAGGCTTCACAATGTCTAGGGCAGTGTATAATGTTCAATACGCCCTCTAACAGCGACAGAACGCTTCGTTTGCATTGGCAATTACCCTCTCGGCCTCCTTAGCTCCCCCCAACTCTACAGCCTGGGCTGTTGGCATCTATCTTGCCTGAATCCAAAACATCACCCTGCAGAATGAGTGAGAAAACACCAACATTTGCGGGCTTCACAGCTCGATCTGACCAGGTATTCGTTCGTGAACCCGAGGAGCAGACGAGCAATTCTTCGGTCTCTACGGGTACACGTCAACCAAGAGCTGTCATTATCTATGGCTGGGGTGATGGACAGCCAAAGCATCTCATGAAGTATGCAAATGGGTACAAAGAACTCTACCCGAACTCAAAACAGGTTGTCGTGCTTGCACCAATCTTGAAAGCGATGTATTCGCCTCTTGCCCAGCGGACCAAAACTATGATGCCCGTCCTAGCGGCTGCATTCCATCCTTCAGATAAAGAGACACTAAGGCTCGGCGCTACAGATAATGATCCTGTACTTATTCACATTATGTCTAACACGGGAGGCATCAACTACGCAGCTACGCTCAACGCGTATCGACAAGTTTACGACAAGCCGCTACCGCACCACCTGCTAGTTCTCGATTCAACCCCGGGCAGCGTAGTGATGACGCCTCAGAACCTCAACCGCTGGTCTCGTGCCATGGCTTTAGGCACGTCCGCTTCGTTCCCCTGGCCGTTTATGGTGACTCAGGGACTTTGGGCTGGTTTCCTTTGTGCGAACCGGTCTATTGAGTGGGCCATTGGCAGAGAGCCTGCTCCTGCTTATAGTGTTACGGCTATTCTCGATGAAAAGCTCGCTTCAAAAAGAGCCCATCACTTATTTCTGTACAGTCAAGAAGATGATTTAATAGGTTATGAAGATATTGAAGCCCATAGCGTAGAGGCCAAGAGGAGGGGATATGCCATTGGTGTTGAAGTTTTCAAGGGAAGTGGGCATGTGGGGCATATGCGCATGTTCCCCGATCAGTATTGGGGTGCTATTCGTGAAGCCTGGATACGTGCTTCCGGCGACTCTTCTAAAGCTGTGTAGATATCTTCCGCTTGTGTTGTTTGCTGCATTTAATTACAGAATTTCAAGCAGCTGTAGCATTATGAATATATCCATTTGTCTTCGCCATACCTATTGTCACGACCCAACACTTAAGGTCACGCAGGTACGTACCCTCGGGTGTTCACTTTTAAGAAAGTGAACACAAAGTGAAGGGCACCCCGATTAGGAAGTGTTCACGCCAATGAAAGTGAACACTTGTGAACACCCAACTATATATACAATTTAATACATGTGTTTAGAATAGTTAGTGTGACGAACCGTCAGACCGTCAAGCCAATAGGCAAAAGATTGGGCCAATAATCGCAATTGTAGCAATTACTGTGACGGTACCAACTGTTTATAAGGCTAACTGTGCCAGGTTGTCACAGTTAGCCAGTCGTTAACATAACATTTATTGTACTCTTAGCTCTGCAATACCTCGCTACGTGATAAGATTGCTCAATACCGAATACGCCCTATCCTCTCTGCCAGCATAAACTCTTACCCTATATAGCATTATAGGATACTGATCTGTTACACCTATTGTATACTGGTCTCGGTTGAGAACTGAAGATCGAATTGTTCATGTGCTCTCTAGGTATCCTTGAAAGTTAGCATGTTTAGCCTTTTGAACTGCTTCCGGCATGACCAGAGCAAGAAATAGTCTCTCTCGGGACTTTAAAGTACCCGTTAGGGGAGGGCAATCTCTCTGGTCTAGTATACAAGCCGGTGGGTAACACTGCAACTTTACTTCGGTATGCAAATTACACTATTAAAACAACAGGTTCCACAGAATTGTGTATTTATGAAAAGGTCACGTTGGTCGCTTTTTCTTTAAGGCTTGTATGGAGAGTTGCTGGCGATGTTTTAATAAGCTCCAGCGGCTCTGAAGTCAGGTATTATGCCGGCTGCCTTGCGCTTCTACCGTGATGATCGACGACTGAATTCTTTTTAAAAATGAAAATGAAAGCTGGAGAGAATTTTCAAGCACTACGCAACACTAGAGGAATATTGATTGAGCTGAACTACATCTTGGTTGCTTGGGAAAGCCGTCCGTCCCCCGCATCCCAATCTCCGCAAATGCGTTATACTGTGCGGAGTACGAATCTCCTCGCGCAACTTCAAGGCTTACTTCAACAAGTAACTGGAGTAGCGGAGATAAAATGACATGAGACAACATTCCTTATCGGACAAGGCACTGATAATCGCATAATAAATAAATTCGTGGTATAGCATTCTGAGAATGGATGCATGGTGCTGGGCTAGCATATCAACAGGTTCAGAGATACTTTAGCACTTCATCTTAACTCCGGATTGCATCATTTATCACGGCATCCGGATGCTTAGAAATGCACAACTTGGTGGGTTGTTGATAGCCCGCAAATGTTATGTACTTATTTGGCTACCTCCCGCCTCTATTTTCCTCTTTTTTACAATTCGGAGTGCTCAGTCAATATCTCTGACCATTTAAGAACTTCTCATCATCATTATCATCATGGCTGCTGTCGCATCTCCAAGCATCAAGCTCTATACCAACCACGGTTGCCCATGTAAGCCGCTGTTTCCAGGCTCTGCTCATGGAGAATTTTAGGGCGTCCGCTAACTTGTTTGTCCACAGGGGCCTATCGTGCTCACATAGCACTGGCGTAGCTCAAGCTTCCCTTTGAGGAGGAGATTATTAACCTCAGCGTACCCTGCACTGTGGAGTATTTAGCTGTCAAACCCCGCGGCCTTGTGCCGAGCATTTCGTACAATGGCGAGATCATCACGGAGTTGGGCATTGTCGCTCAGTTCCTCGCGGTGGATATCCATCGCACTTGGTGCCTACTGACGGCACACCCGAGGGCGCACTGAAGCGGGCGGGGATGAACTTTTTTGTCGACACCTACTTCGGCAAAGTTAACAGCCAGTTCAATGAAGCTATTTTTGCCAAGACCACTGAGGAGGCCGAGGAGGCTACTAAAGAGTTCAACGTCCAGCTTGCCAAAGAGATTGAGCCACTGCTGAAGGATGCTGCACCCTACTTTGGAGGGAGCAAGGATTTGACCTTGATTGAGGTATGCGAAACTAAATTTCTGGGCAGAATTATTCGCTAACCAGAAGTAACCACGACAGGTTCTGACAGGATCCTTTCTGTTGAGATTGTTTGCCTCGTCAAAGCACGGCATTGCGCCGGAAAGCCTGACTAAGCACTTGGCTACCAAGACACCAAACTTCTACAAATGGGCTATCACAGTCGTTCAGCACCCTAGTGTTACTGCCGGCATTTGGGATGAGGAAAAGGTTGCGCAGAAGACTAAGGAACGCTTGGCGGTCCTTACAGCTAAGGCTTGAATCGATCTGACATTTAGTTGCGTACATGCTCCTTCTCAAGACGGCATATGATTTGCTATTAAAATAATTATTATTAAAATCTCAGCTAATAATATTTATATTCAGAAGCAATTAATTCTATATATTTTGTAAAATAAATAATTTATATAAATAATTCAAACTTTTTTAAGTTAATTATCTATCCTTCCATTTAATTTGTTCCTTTTCCAAAGGTTGAATGAGGTACGCGTAGGTAACGTGATCATAAATGCTCTGTGTCGTCACACTTCTAGCGAAAAACATCCGTGCCCCATATCCATAGCCGCAGGGCTCCCTGCTCGCCCTTCTAACATGAACAACTTCAACCCACCCGACATTTGCCACAGACCGTTCCTGAATGCTCCCTTCCGCGCTATCACTAAGAAGAGCACATACTCTTTTAGGAAGCTCAGTTAAATAGTCTTCCGGCTACCATAGCTTCGCCTTCCCAATATTGGGGCTTGGCCACAAGAGTGAGCGAGGTACAGGCTGCGCACATGAACTTTCTCACCAGTGATATGTGAAATTCACTGACACATTATAGCTTCCCATTAATGGAGCGTCAAAGTGAAGCTAGGCATGGTCCACCTCTGGCGTACTGTTTTGTTAGACAATCAGGTCGCAAGATAGATGAATCGACACAGGGTGCCATTCGATCTCATGCCATGAGAGAATTCCGGAACAGGCAGCGTCAACAAAGACAACTAAAGCAATCTGCTGAAGAGAAGGATTCCAGCACTTGTCAATGCTTGTCTCTAGCCCAGCTTTCTTCGTCTGCTTCCGGACAGTACTCGAAAAGACAAAGACTTAATACCTCTTCGATTACCTTAGTATCCACTACCAAATGCTGCTCTCGCTGTGGTAGGGTGCGATTATTAAGCTTGTCTCCATCGCAAGAAATAGCCCTTTTGCAACAATCCTCTCCCTCTATAGCTACCTTTACTATAGCTGAATTTGATCCTTTTAATTTTATCACTGAGCTACCTACGTCTCTGACTTCAAAATTTTCTAAAGAGATAAATGCTATTAAAACACGCAGTTAGTACATATCTTTCTGGTTCTAAAGTCTCTTTAGCTTCGTTTAAGTCATGTTACGGGTTCGCCGTTACTTCATATTAGTTGTCATTTAAATTTAATGCTTCAGTTGCTAGTCAATCAATACTAACTCACCTGCCATACTTAGCCTTAGCCATCACCGTCTCTCCGGGAACTATTAAGTCGGCCGCAATCTCTGCAGCTTTGGAAAATCCAGGTCTGTTGGCGAGCATGCTATACATGACGTACTCGCATCTCTCTGCTGCAAGGGGATGGAGTAACCCAGAGTTAGCTTTAGGTTTGAAAGTAGCCGCGACGTCACAAATCAACCTCAAGCTGTCTGATCCAAGCATAGCAACAAGCACGATCATGATTGCCTCGATTGCGTATCTGTCCGCCGGTACTTGGGTATGGTATTTGGATAGCAAGGATGCTTATTAAGGATTAATGCTGACTCTTGGGGTAGGTGTTTGGAAACCCTTTTGAAGAAGTGGAAATGCATTTGAATGGATTGGAGTTAATACTCAAACAGCGTGGTATGGGGAGGCTTGGTTTAACTGGCCAGTCGATCCGCAAGTATATTTTTCTGTGCGTTCCCATTTCTCTCGACTCATTGGAGAATGTCAATTTGACTTGGTCCTATTTAACAGACAGCATCTTCTTCTGGCAGCAATCCAGGCACAGCCCACCACACTTTTGCTCGATTTCGACTATAGCCAGGTATCAACTGCTGATTCGACGCACGGTACAAAGCATGAGTCACCATTATACTGCCCCCAGAGGACTTTCACCCAAATTTGTCAATCTAAACGAGTAAGCAAAAACACATTGCATATTCTATATAATGCCAAGGCTCTTGTCGATTTGATAATCAGCTTTTATGAAAGCTCGATGGAAGTGGCAGACTTTAATATCTCGCTTTGCCATATAAAAACCGAACTCGAATGTCAAACCCCGGTGAATGATCTTCAAGGCGCCTCTGACGAAGATTCGGTCTTCGAATGCTGCCGCCTGACGGCACTCATCATGCTAAAGGCCATTGAGACAGCCCAGCCCCTCGCGTCAAGCGATCCAGCACTCACACTAAGTTTGGTTAGAGCTCTGAAACAGACAGATATTGGAGACAATTGGGGAGAACTATCGGGTCTGCTGTATTGGGTATCAATGGTCGGAGCAGCATCCAGTCAGGGGAGACCAGGCCACAGGCTCTTAGATTCCATGCTGAGCTCCACGGCGTCCGATATTGCTTTCAGGGCTTTGGATTTTCGGTCCGCAGTCGAGCCTGTACGATGTTTCTGCCGTTTACAAATGGCCTTAAAGAGAAGGTCTCAGATTGTGCTTCTAGAAAATCCTCATATCTAAACAGGGATGAGATTCACTCCCCCTAGTGACGACAATCACTGGACTATAAGAACTCCTCTGGTAACCTGAGGATTAGGATGTAATTACCTTAAGTCACTAATTAGTCTGCTGAATTCAATTATATCCACACTATCTCTGACCCTGAGCACGCAGCGCGAGTAGAACAGTATGGCAACTGAAACTGTCAGATTGTGGGGCACCATAGCCGTAGGCCATATCACAAGACATACAGCACAAGTAGGTCCCAGTTTATCATGTATTGAAATAATGCCTTGATCTAGCTATACGAAAAGCGGTTATCCTATTTGGCGGTTGCAGCGTCTCGCCAAGTAGAATCCTACCCGACACCCAGTGGCTGCTGAAGAGGAACAGTCTAGACAGACAGGTGCTTTGCGACTTTGAGGCAGGATATCAAGGTTTGAGTGCGGCCATGCCCCAGGACGACGTTTCCCAACCTTTATATCCTAGGCAAAGGATACTAAACGATAGGAGAATTTCTGCTACGGATCGGCATGTTGTGAACTCGATCCCTAGCAGGATCCTTGCTCCAGAGACTGGTCTAAACATCAACCAACTCCATCGCCTTTATACTCCAGTCCCATAGGGTCTCAGCAAGTTGTTCATCCTTTGCAAGATCAGACATTTTCGAGTCTGTGGCATCCCAACTGTAGCCGTAATAAAACTTTCCTGCAATTGGCCCAACGTCAAAGTACCGTCCACTCAATGCCTTTGACTTAATCTCAGTGTCCGTAGCCAGCAAAAGGGTGGTAAGAGTGCCATCTTCCGGTGGGATACTTGTCAATCGAACAATTGAGGAGGTTATAAATCTAACCATTGGCGGAAGTGAAACTGATTCGGTGCCTGAAGCAGCACCAATTGTACCTGTATAGGAGATAATCAGCACACAATCTAATTTCGGGTTTCTAGCCACTTACCTGGGTTAAGACTATTAACATAAATATTAAAATACCCTGATTGCTGAAGGTACTTGTGCAGACGCTGAGCAAATAATATATTCGCTAGCTTCGAACGACTATATCTACTGGAGGATTAGCACTGTGCGCTTACATCTGTAACCTTTATTTACTAGGACCTTATAAGCAAGCATAGTTCCTAGTCTTATAAGATAACAGGCTCTTGTACTCTTAAAGAAATGCTAGCCTGAGTCGTTGCAACATGGAATTGAACTAACCTCTGTAAGCTAGCTTGGACTTCGACAAAGCTCTCTATGGTCTTTGACCCCTCTGTGTTTAGGTTCTTAAAATCGATTTTATCAGGCAGAACTGAGTTATACATTGCATGTGCGTGCGATGCAACAATTACAATTCTCGCCTCACCAAACAATTTGGAAGTAGACTGGATGAGGTTCTGATGTAAGATTAGTATAGATATAAGTAATGTATAAGATGTTAAAATAGACTCATACCAAAAGGCATTGTGTGAACACAAAATGGCCAAGATACTAGAGACTGTTAAGCCGCTGGTACATTATATAGCACCCGTATATTGACTTACATTCGTCTGCGTACACGTTAGCACATCTACGTAGCTCTAGGGGATATACATAAAACTAACAGCAAACTGTATCTCAATGCCATCATTTGATAATGTATTTGGCTATATATAATTAACATCTCTTTTAACTCTAATCTCATCCTGAAATTAATGTAAATTACTTACCACGACAGATAGGGCAGCATTTTCAATAAGAACATCAAGTCTTTCTTCAAGCTTATTGAAGCGCTTTGCTGCCGAGATGCAACTCCTCATATCGGATAAATCAAGTTCAAGGAACTTCATTCGTACAGCCATATTTACGTCGGTTGACTTGATGTGGCCCAAGAGTTGATTAAACTTGTCTTCCGATCGAGATGCGACATATACTTTGGCATTACGTCTTAACAGCTGGATTACTGTTTGTTTTCCGATTCCTGTAGCACCCCTGAGAGGGAAAACCTTATGTCAGTGTAGTAAATTACTCTGGTTTCAAGATTATTACCCGGTTACTATAATGACTTTGCTGGCAAGGTCGGGAATATTCTCCACGGAGAACTTCTTTCTGAATGATTGCATGGTTGATGCCTTTAATGCAAATAAAAGCTAGAAATATATAGATATTTTCTCGATAGTGTAAACAAAGCACAATGTTCCGTTAAATTTTAGCTATGAGGAATTCTGCACTTGGTCTTATAATTAAGACAGCATCTATGGAGTTAGGAATTAATAATAGCCATAGTGTCCTATCTCCGTGGTTTAATGTTTGCATTAGACAATACTAATGCTATTCTATAAAAGAAGCACAAATCTAAGAGCTTTTTAAATCTTTTAAGTGGTGGAATATTATGCACTATGCTTGTTAACTGTAACGAGCATAGAAGGGGTGCTATACAAACCAATAGACCGTAGAGCTAAATGGCAAAAGATCCGTCAATGACAGCACTTCGTGCCAGCATTGCCCCTACAGCAGTATATAACAGACCGATTGTTACATTAACTTTCCGTGCTATATGTCAAGGAGATAAGTACATAATAGCTTTACTAGGCTAACTTTGGTATATGCTGTAATTTTAGCGCGGACTAGTCCATGGTAGCCTTACTAGGCTGACTTTGGTATGTGCTCGACTGTTAGCGTGCTTAGCGGGTTTACTGGACATGATGTACTCTGTTAGCGCAGCCAATGTTAATGCCGCCATTAAGACTGTCTTGAAACGGATGTTAAACCCCCAACTCTGTGAGTAGCCTAGATGAATTCTTCCTCTTTTACTATATGCTCCAATGCTAACTGTTATTAGCCATGCTTTTCTCACCTATCGCTCAAGACATCCATTTATTCCGCCAACATCTTATGCCACCTTGCCAAGGTCCGCTTCTCGCCAACTAATATGCACTTCGCACACATACTAATATCCATGCTTTTAGAATGAACGAGCATCCAAATCTATCCCATTCTCACTCGTATCTCTACAATCTCTATCGGCAACGTCTTCGTTGGGGCCCCCTTTAACATGACAGACACCTACTTCCACTTTACAAACACCTACACAAGTCAAGTCTTAGATGCGGCCAACAAACTCCAAGCATATCACCCACTCCTCGTCCCCCTCATTGCCCCTTTCCATCCTAATGTAAAGAAACTCAGACAGATTGAGGGTGAGTTTGTAAAGGTGCTTGCCTCGCATTGGGACAAGGAAGAAGATGGTGGCCGTCACCTAAGTGGCTGGCTTCGTGCTATGAAAGATAAAAATAGTTCAACGCTTACGCCAGTTGAGATTGCAAAGGGTATATTGTTTAGTAATATTGATGCTAACATTTCGGCAACTGAGGTACTTCATCAAGCGTTGATAGACCTCACAATCCACACAGATTGCATGGACATTCTCCGTGAAGAGATTGAAGAAGCAAATGCAAAGGCTACGGCAGAAGCTTTAAATGACTTACAGAGACTATCTCTCCTCGTCAAAGTTGACAGCTTCATCCAAGAATCCCAACGTCTACTCCCAATTACTGTTGGTATGTCACATCGTCTCCAAGCACTCACACTTGATACTAGATTTGCACCCTAGAAACTCAACTAATTTAATGCATAGTCGGCTTCTCCCGAAGAACAAAAACATAACTTACCCTCTCCGATGGTACGATGCTCGGACCAGGCATCAATATCTCCGTTCCTGTCGCCATACTCATGCGCGATCGCGAAGTGTGGGGTCCCACCGCCAACGAGTTCAACGCTTTCCGCTTCCTCAGCAACGAGAATGAGCTAATGCAGCCATTTTCTGCAGTGAGGGATTGTATGTGGACGTTTGGACAGGGTATTCACGCCTGTCCAGGACGATATCTGGCCACGGCAGCAGTAAGTTTATATTGGCGGAGATGATTATGCACTATGATATTCGAAGCACAGAAACATCGCAAGTTGAGGTAATGAAGGATCCATCTATGGACAATCGAGGCACGGTACCCATGAGCGCGAGCGCGAGCATAGCTAAGATTGAGAATAATGGCTTCTTGCTGCTCTCGGACCCTGATACTGTTGCGTTGCAGCTCAGGGAGAGGTCTTTACACGCGTAACTATGCAAACCTCCTGTACAGTCTATAATATTCGCAAAATGCTCCCGAAGCACTTCCACATGCTAATTACTGCTTCATTATGAGAGGCATCATGGCCTGCGAAAATGTTCGTTGCATTCGGTATCTTATACGGCACGACCTTCCTTGGTAATAGGTTCTGGGGGATACTGTGGTTGTGTGTGGACTGCTTCACTTAAATAGGACTTTAATTTCAGTCTAGATTATCAAGGTTATTGGATAAAGGCAGTAAAATCGTAAGCATCATTTATAAAACAGAAGTGTATACACTGATTAAAATCATTCTCTTGAGGATTGAACAAATGTATCCTCCTTAATTTCCTCTTCCTCCGATTCGAAACGAATGAATGTTTCCTCTTCACTCTCGTCTTCCCACTCAAACTGGTCATCTAATGCACTGATAAACAAGGCTGGTAAGTCGAGGACACTTCCATCCATAACCTCTGTACCCTGCTCATCGATCTTCTGCTGCAATATTTTCTTCCCCGCCTCAATGTACGCCCATGCGAATTGATTCCAACGTTCTTCATTGATGCCAGGTCTAGGAAAATAGGGATCGTTGCCACTTATAGCAACGACTAGGCGATGGATAAGGGCATCTCGATCCTCTTTAATGGAGATTGGCATTGCCTTGTCAAAGTCGAGGACCCATAAATGAGTACTGCGACGTGTCTCATTTGTCGGTTCAGTGACCGCACTGTTTATAATTCCATTGGCCTAACGGCGACGGCTAAAGCGCGCAGAAAGGACAAACTCTACATCCATCCCATCTAGTTCGGCCCCCCAATGGATAATGGCAAGACCGATTGCAAGCTCTGTCACGAGTGTACGAGTGTCCAGGCCAATCTCATCCATTCGATCATCATGGAGCGGAAAATTGCGAAGATCATCGAAGCGCTCGTCGTCATCTACTTCTTTTCCAAAATACAATCTAAGTAGACAGTCATCGTTCCGATGGTTGTTGAGAAACTTGTCTTGGTCATCCCTAGTGAAAACCTCTTTGACAAGTGCAATGCGGGCGGCTGTTGGAATTGGTGGGATTCTCTGCATAGTAAACCCTGGCTTGTCTCTGTCATCCTCGTCTATTTCGGATTGGCTTACGCTTTCATAGCCCGAAAGCTCGTGTTCGTACTGTTGGATCCTTTCGCTGCAGTTGGAATAGAATTTGAAGGGGCGCGGTATGTTAGGGATCGACACAACAAGGCCATGGCTATGGAAGTGACTTTGAAGTGTATGTTCAAGACTCTGGACGCTCTGCCAGGCCTTTTTGGTTTGTGCAAAGTCCCTTCGAAGCGCATCTTCGTCACGGCCCAGTTTGATTACGCGCTTCGTGACACGAATTCCATAAACCGTACCACAAGTTCCGTGCCCGACAGGGCGTATCATGGATAAATCATCATGAATTGGTGTATTCGTGATGATCTGGTTTTGTGCACTTGTTGAGAAAATCTGTCGAAGAATTGTGGTCTGGGGGCTTTGGTTGGACATGCTGTAAAGGCAAGGATGTGATGTAGAGTACAGACTGGTATTGGAGTGGAACAAGGGTTGCTGACACTTTATATGTACAGGAGTAGAAAAAGGGAGGCCAATATTCCCTTTAGGGTTTTGTGAAAAAAAAGAGTTTATGGGAAAGAACTATATCTTGTTTACACTTGCCTCGCTGTCCTACTGCCCTGGCCTCGATTAGGTACTAAATGCAATTTCTGCTTGCAGGCTCTTGCTTCATATTAGCTGGATATATCTAGTCTCCCCATGACTCTTCAGGCCAAAACAGGAAAAGCAGTGTGAGTTGGCTATTGTCAGGTCTTAGGTCACAGGGGAGTGAATGAGTGCACAATATAGTAGCGTAGATTCTCCCGTTTCATCCTCTTCAAGGGCGCTTTAGGTTGGCTGTCGGGTCTAAGTTCAAAGATGTTGATGGCGCAAAAGAGTTTCTTCGCTAAACGCTAATTGGGCAAATGGACCGGGAAGAAAGAGGACTGTTTGATCAATGGTTGGAGGAAAATGGGGATACGGAAGACGTGTTTCTTGATCGCATGGCAAACTGCGCCATCAAGTGCTGTCGGAACTGGGATGGATTTATGGAGGTGCCAGATGCAATTCATTCTGATTGGGGGTTTGAGCCGCAGGCACTCCACGAAACCATGCATCAAAGCCAATACTGGTGGTGGGTTCAAGGAATGATCAGATTAGCGGGGGCACCAATGACTAAATCGTACAAAATCACAGGTCCGCCACTCCTAAGCTGATCCCAGGCGGCCATGTCTCTGCTTTGTTCTTCATGGACGAGATTAGGAGGGAGCTGATCTGCCGTGTTCAAGAACTCAAATAAGGTGGAATTAATATTTTCGCATCACCAAGGATGAGTAGAGTTTACAAGTGTTACGATGCCCATTGTCTATGAATATTATCCAAACAAACTAGACCCAACAGGCTTTCCTAGTAAGTCCAATAAGGCTTCAAGAATGAACTTTGGAAGAATATAGATTGTTGCTGGATCAAGCAATGATGTCAGCACTGTCTTGGTCGAGCAACCAGGCCTTGGACTCTGACCATCCAATACGCTTTTCAACCAAGATAATGCCTTGGGTGCGCCGCTAATGGACAGACCAGTATGCGTAGATACCAAATCCCTCACATACTCGATTGTGACTCCTTGGCTGCAGTATTTGCTGACCATGGCATCCGTCTCTCGAATGGGACTAATCTCGTCCAATACAGATTTGTACCAGAAGAGTGGAATTTGTGGTGTTGCCTGTCCCGAAGCATTGTCCTCGAATGTTTTGACGACGATGGGATCCGTATATATCAAGCTGCGATCATCAAACATCCCAATCACATCATGGAATGAAAAATCCACAACATTTGCAACAAAGCATTGACTCAGAGGCTTGTGAAACCTCTCAGTATGCTCTGGCCTTAGGTGTTGATCAATCACTTTGGCGAATTCCGGATACTGAGCCGACAAACCAAGAGCGCCAGCTGGGATTAAACCAGCATATGAGCCTTTGTTCATGGTTGTGATGGCCGTTGTGAGATTAGGCACCGTCCCGCCAACTGCAGCGCCAACAATCTCCAACTCTGGTGCGTACGTGGGGTGAAGTTCTGCAGCCCAAGTCGTTGCGATGCTACCACCAGAATAACCCCACATGGCAATCCTAGGGTTCTCTCCGATTCCAGTGAATGGTCTGGAGTTCAGAGTAGCACGGATCCCATCGAGTGTTGCCTGCCCTGCCAGTCTGTTGGCGAGGTAGGCAGCTTTGGGACCCTGAAAGTCGGGCATGATGACTACCCAACCTTGCTCCAGAGCTGCCTCAATGAAGAGTATCTCGGCCTGTGTGACAAAGGTTCCGAGGCGTGGGCCAGTTGCAGACTCCAATTGAAGCGCGTATGAGGGAGCGCAATCAATGGAGGCGTCATTTTCCGCAAACTGGAACGAGAGGATTTTGTTGGTATTAGCATCATGTGGAATCAGGATGGTAATAACAGTTGATGTCGCGTTGCCAAGGTTGTCGCTCGTTCGGTATAAGAGTTGGTGACTGGCCTGCAAGTTAAGGGGAGCGAGCCCAAATGCAGCGATTGCAGACGGAGGGTTACGGTGCTTCAGGATTGTTCCAGGGCTTACACGATCAATCTCCTCTGGTACGGTATAAAACGGGTCTTGGCTTGGCCGAATTGGGGCTGCTCTAGGATACAGATCATTTGGTATCGCATTTACAAGACCAAAGACGGTCAAATAGACCACAAGTCTCCGTGCAAACGCGGTCATGGTGAACAAGGTGACCAAACTACAAGTACAAGAGGAGAAACTTCAGGTGCGTGCCAGCAGATCTAAACGGGAAAGCAATGTGGAGGACGATTTTAATAATAGGGGCAATTTGACATGACCCAATCTATATTAATCTGAGTCAACCGGAAGAGTTGTATTAGTAATACCGTCTGGGCTTCATTTCAGCCTGCCAATGCCATCGCATGTGAGACAACACTTAGTGCATTCTCAGTTAGTAACGAGCTCTGAATGGTATACCTATCCTATCATTTTGCTTATCTCAGTATATCAGGTGAGTTATTCAGCTAGGCGGAAAGAGTGATTCAAAAACATTTATTTGAGGCGCATTTACACCTTACATAACCTACGATGTTCTCCAGTGCACCAGGCTTCTGTCGACACAGCAGGTTCTGAAGCGCTTTACACTACAACATTAAATAAGTTAAAGGACCTTCTCATCTTCAACGCCTTCGACAAAACTCAAAGACTATAGAATCCTGATGTTCCCAGTGACCATTATAGCTGCCTTCATTGCTAGCGCTTCGGCACTTGACATCAATTGCCGTGGCTCAAGCTCGTGCTCTCCGAACAACGCTAAACTCAGCGATATTTCGGTCCAGATCAAGCAGCTTCAGGCTCAGGACAAGGGAACGCGTCATTATAAGCCCGGTGGTAGGTGGGTTGCTGGATTATTGTAAGGCCCAACCTAACCTATTCGGTGTCTTTTCTAGCTCAACTTGCATGTGCTAAGGGCCGTTCCGCCTCCATGTTTGCCTCCTATCGACGAGGCGCTGGCGGCGACGTGGACCGTGCTACTAAGCTAATTCAAGCTCTACTAGACCAAAATTGCACAAACTACGGTAACGCAGCTAGCAACGATGTCTCCAAGGGCGAGCTGGTTGTGGACATTGTCCCGTTTAGTTGCTCGTTCGGCCTTGTGCAACTAAAGGACAATTGAGGTGAAAGAGTAGAGTATGTATTATTTTTATATGTGTAATGGAGATTAGATAGCGCAATGGATCTACTGAAAGGACCCTTGAGAAAAAAGCATCATTGCTACACTGGGAAGCTGAAGGTTGGGCAGCCCAGCAGAATTTGTGAAATGATATGGTTTGCGCCGCAGGTAGGAAGATTTACCAGATTATATCCGTGACTAAAAACAGTGGAAGAAGATAAGAAAACGAGAGATATCGATAGTAAAGTTGGGAGCGCCAATTGTCTCCAAGACCAGTTCGACGTATAAAGTCATAGTATGTCAGTGCAAATGGCAGAAGCGGTGCCAGGGCTGAAGCCCACCCTCGAATTCAGAATACCACACCAAGTGCATTCCCATGATATATTGTCTCTTGACATTCTTAACTTGGTCAATGCATAAAGCGTAGCTGCGGCCGCCAAGCTGCCAGCCGCCAATGTCAACATTACTCCCAATACGTGCTATTGTCCTCAGCGTAGGGTGTCTGCAGTTTATGATGAGAAAGGATTTGAAACGAACTCTATATCCAATTGCCCCTGGTACTAACTCTTTACCCTAAAGTCACTGAAGAGTATAGATCGTGCAATGATCTACCATTTGTTTCATTGCATCTTCTTATCTACAGTATGTGTAGAGGAGAATTTTAGCACTACCTCGAAAGTGATACCGTCTCAAATTACATGTTTATGTTCGGAGTGGGGCTATGTTCTGTGTTAGAGAGACTACACGCTGCGGCTCCCAAGTGTGAATGTTCCAGCTCATCAGGCCGTCGCTAATGCTTCTTGCTGCCACAACCAAAGTTACTCTTGCCATTCCATCGACGGGAAGAGTGGTTGGAAGCCTAGGCGATACATATGAGACTTCCGCGGATTACGGACCAGATTTATGTTGAGTAGACTAGACAACGACGTCGAGTAGTGTACAGATTGCTGTTGGATTTAACTGCTCCATGGCTGCGGCTAGGTTGTGATCTGTGGATTTATTCCATTATCACGACAATGCAATGTACCTAAAGTGCGCCAGAAAAGATTTTATCTTCAGTCGTTAATAAGTGACCATTTAAGCGCTGTTCCAAATCCATCGGGTTGCCCTAAGATAATACGCCAACTAGCTCACAGCCTAGAAAGGTCAAGTCGGATAATCTCTTCGCATTCTGTTGGTCTTCCAACCCGTATTATCGCAGTCTTTGCATTGAGATCTGTAACCATACTAAAAAGGGTTGAACTCATGTTTTCTGGGTCACTACTTCTCCTGTTGATGGAGGCGGGATATCCCACTTCATCTGCAAGCATGCTCTCTAGAACAAGCACTGCGCCCTTTCCATCCTGCGCAGGATGGGGCCATGATTCATGTAATAAATTCCGAATTCGCTCCATTCGTGTAAATGTATCGGGGAAAATAACCGAGCCTGTTACTGGTGGGTTGTGCTCCGCTAGGAAATGATTGGTGTGGGCGATTTGACCGTTGGCCATCTCCATCTCAACAATATCATAATGGGTGAATTCAAGAGACGTTGCACCCGTGATATCCGCAATCAAGATGTGGCCAGAAGTTCCGGATCCTAGGGATCGAAGCTTCGCGACAGCCTTGAGACGTGAGGTGCTCTCCATAGCTACTCGGAGGCTAAGGTGAAGGGGGAGTGCCTGATAATTAACTCCCCTTGCTCGGATGGCATTCAAAAATACACCAACTCCCGCCGAGTTAAGGCCAATTTTCCCAATAATGCCTGCCTCAGTCACCTGGCTGATGCTGGGTTTGGGGTGCATATGATCTTGGTTCGGCCGAATATGAAGCAAGACAAGTCTTTCTTTCTGCGGGTCTTCCCACTTAGAGATAAATAAAGATTAGCGAACAATGTTTCGGGGCCATCGGCAAGTCACTCACGTCCCAATTTTGCCCTGCCACGCTGAATCTGTCAGTTTTCCACGCCACAGAGGTACAACCATCGTCCATCAAGCCCATTGAGATTTCGGACCGGGCGTTCAAGGCAAGGATTGAAGGGAACGAAAAGCCCGCACCGTCAGCAACGCCTACACACGTTCGGATATTAGACGTTGTTGTAGAGTCAATAGCAGTGGCGTAATAAACCAACCTCTCATCTCCTCTACGAGGTGAGGCACATGCTGCTCGAGAAAGGGGAGATATTTTTCGGCTGCGCGCATCGCGGAAGGCCAAGCCAACTTGCTTTTGCGCTGAAAATATTCCTCATAGAATTTTATGCTACCGCGCACCAGATGCGCTGCTTGACTTCCATGGTTTTGCCCAATCTGTAGTGAGCGTGAGCAGGGAGGCTTATGGAGATCAAATCTTTGTTCATTATGAACTTACCTCATATGGTGTTCCTGAACAAGTAATTTCCAGCATTTTGAGGTGGGTGATTGTATTTCGGTAATAACTATCCAAATGTACGTCGATCAGCTTTAGAAACAAAGACAAAGTCCAATCCTTATCTTTAAGAGCTTGAGTGGCCAACCCCTAACATCTGCATCTCAATGTCACAATGTCATCACATCAATCGCGTCATCATCATATTCCGCATCTAGTTAGTTTCTGGCGCGGGGCCGAGAGCACGGGAGGTTAGATGGAACTGCTGGACGAAGGTTAGTCTCCGACTCCTCTAGTCAGTGTCCAAGATGAAATGTGCTCAGTGAAGTCAACGGACAGAGATTGCGATTGGACGGCAAAGCCAATGATATATGAATAACAAATAGAATTCCCTGGCTTAGGAATGTCTGGAATTGCTAGTAGCATACGTTCTAACAATCTTGACTTTATCTAGTCTAAACAACCCCATTTCACGTCCACGCCACGATCGCTATCGTCGTGCTCGGAGGATCCGGCGCCACCAAGCCCTGCTGTTGTACCAAAGCAATCTTACATATTTTATTACAATCATTGCAAAACATATTTTTATTTGGACACTATTCATCCGAATGTATGTCTCCATGGGCCGGTGCTAATTTTCTTGCAGTGACTTGTGAAGCTAACAGCAGTTAGAAACGAGATTCTCGACCAACATTGACCAAGCTTGCGAGAAACCATCCCGAAGCCGGCGTTACGTTTCGGGACACTTGCGTCTTAGACCTCGGGGCATCGGTTTCGATCGCTCATGACCCGGGACCCCTGGTTCCGCAAAGTCATGCACAACTTCCGACCCCTGGAGGTAGTAGAGATTTCTAAAGGCTCTGAATTCGCTGCTGTGTTTCAGTCTTTATCCATCGATTTGCCGGTTTGCCTGACTAAGTGAGCATGTGCCCGAAGCATGGCGTCTCATTTCAACGCTGGAAATATATCATATGTTCGCTAAGCATCTGCACCCCGTTCGGCTTCTTCTTCGTCTTCAGCACAAGGGGCAGTTAAAACCGTGGTACTCAACTGTACCGGCTTCGGGGCAGTGAGCTTTGCAGGTATCGGGGATAATGTCGTACCGACTCGGGGTCAAATCGTGCTTGTTCGCAACGATCCTGGTAACACGATGTTTGTCACGTCTCGAACAGCCGCCAGTGAAGGCGAGGTGTGTTAGATCGTGAAGCAACCGGCTGGTGAAGCTACTATCTTTGGTGGTTGCTATCAAGAAGGAAAGTGTAGTGCAGAGGTAGATGAGACGCTGGCTCGCCGAATCATGGCTCTTGCCGTAGAGCCGTCTCCAGCATTGATGAGCGGACAAAGTCCCAAGCAATTCGAAGTTGTCAGTCGCGGAGTTGGGTTCAAGCTGGTACAAAAAGATGGCTTCATCAGTGGGAAGGAAAGGCGGGAAGATGGTGTGCGATGCGTGTGGTAGAACTGGTACATGAGATTGTTACAACAAGAAGTGCCAAATTATAGTCATTAATTGGGCAATTCTTGTGAAACAAATCGATGAAACACCATATCTAAACGACGGTCAAAAGTTATTTGGGCCTGCCGCAGAGGATGAAAATTCCGCCCAGAGAGATGGATCTGCGGGTAGATCAAGGTCAGTCAGCCACAAGAAACTTGAGTCAAAGTCCCAAAGATCCAATGGCTGTTGCTCGAGCATTTGTATTGGCTCATAATCTTGCTGGCGTAACAAATTCTGATATAGCAATTCCGGTAGCTCCATTGCAAGGCCGGTAATGAGTCGCACTTTGTAGTACATTGCTTGGGGGATCATCGTAATGTCAGGAAGTCCATCACCGTCTAACAATCGATGGGGTGGCGCCGACTTGGGGTCCGAATCGGGGCCCGCGTTGACGTTTAGTTGTGACTTTGTGATTGTTGCCGGAACCGAGGTTCCCATTGAATCATTAATGCCCGAATACTTGGCAAGGTAAAACTTGTCTAGTAGCTTGATAGCAGTCGCCCAGGTCTGTGCAAGCTCCCAGTGCTGGGCCGATGACTCGAGCGTGGATAACAAGAGGTTGACATCATGCCTGGCCTCGTATACGTTGATCCGTGAAGCATCAACCGGTGCTGTTCGTTGGCCACAATGTATGGCCCACAAAAGCACACTAGCAGCCGTTACGATTGGCATGCCGATGCAGACACCGAGATGCGAGTTGCTGAATTCCCAGCCATGAGTCACCAGGTGTCGAATCATGCTCACCAATTGCTTCGCGCCATCAAGACAGATCAAAATGAGCCTCGAATCAGCTCCGGCAAAGGGTATGCCAGCCTGATCAGTCTTGAGTAGATGCGAATACCTACCCGCCGACTCGGATTCTTCGATTTGGGGCAGGTATTCATGATGAACAAGAAACGAGGAGTGAACTATGAGGAAGTGCATCTGAACAAAGAATAACGCTTGGCCAAGTGACTGATGAGCTCTCAAATTTGCTTCTGACCACCTTAATTCTCCAGGAAGAGAAGAGCACCACTGTTTCATGATGGATTCATGCTTCCAATTCTCGCTCAGAGGATCATATGGAGACAACTCAAAGTTCCGGCGCCCTCTATCCACGTAGTCCGATGCAATGTTCCCCCAGAGTATCAAGGTTTTAATAAAATATGGCTGCACTCTGAGCTCTCCGCCTTCAACGACAGCTATACCTAGATCTTGAAATTGTGGCCCGGGGATGTCGTGACCAAAAGCAAAAGCAACATCACTACAAGGAAGGTGAATCTTGACGAGAGACGTGTCAATCGTTTGCGTGCGGAACGTACAGTATGCTATCATGCGGTCGAGCACTACGCATGCCCAGAATGTGCGTCTTCTTACTTCCCGCTGGCGAGGAGCATGCCGTTGATTGTACTCCATACGTAGACGCAAAGCCTGAGCCATTCGAATGGCAAGCCCGACATGCATCCACGCCCTTGCTGCAGACGCAGTTAAAAGCTCCCGAAGACCTAGACATAGATTCGCTTGGATCGAGATGACTTGATGATGTTAGTGTTTAATTCTTTTTTATACATAATGAGTCTCGCCGAACCTGATGGCTGATCAGAGGTTTGACGGGATGCTGATCTGGCTTTCAAAAGGTAGTGCTGTGATAAGCTTTTGGCAGATGCAAACCTCCGATCCTGTGTAGCTTCTACGTCGGTGAGATACAACGCTGATAAAGCCAATATTGCGTACAGGAGAAATCTGTTGTTATCTGCATGGATATCGTTCTTCATGTCGTCTTTGTGTAAACAGCCACACAGCTCAACAGCATGGTGACGGTCAAGGAAGATATCCAGCAATCGTTGCAGTAAGGCTTCAGGTGGAAGATCATTAGTGATAAACACCAAGCTCATCCCATCTGGTGAATCATTGCTTGTTTCCGAATGGTCAGTGAGCCTCTGGATGCTAAGAACTCGCTCAGAATCATTCATTACCACCTCGTTGGGCACTGCTCTGTAACCTCCGGGAGCCGGCTTGTCTGACCAATCGCACTGCCGACCATGCTCTGAACAAACATTGCAACGAGGTCTCATGCCATCGCATCTGACCTTCCGTAAACGACTAGATGGGGTGTCAATTAAGCAGCAAGGGCGCGGGATAGCGACATCTGGGCGTGAGCAGCACCGTACTCACCATCCCTGGCATGCCTGGAGTACTCGCGGGGCTTTCGGCATGACACCTGTTGCCGATCTCGGCACTGCAACTCAAGCTGGCGTTCAGAATGCCCTCAAAAGACAGAACTGATCACTTCTCAGTTGTAGTCACAGCGTCTCGAGCAATTCAGGATGCTGACAAACTGCAGATCGTTCGAGGAGGTTGGTCCGTCTCAAGTGTGGGGTTCGGGAGAAATACTAGAGCACTGCAATGCCGAAAATAGCCACGCGTCAGACCACACCGCGTAAAGTACGTGAGCTGAGAAGACCCGAGGGGTTGCAAGGTTGCGAATTCACGATAGCATTATCTAAGAATAATGACATCTTATTGAGCTGCCAATTAATACGGCTTATTCGAAAACAGAAAGAAGCATGAGAATCAGCACGGTGTGATTGCATTTTGCGCGGGTCTAGAACGCGTATGGTAATAGCAACATCACGGTGCGGCATCACCAGCGCGAACCACCAATAGCTTTCGCTACAATGAGGAGACACGTCTGGAGGGCTTTACAAACCCTTTACGGTACCCATAAACACGAGGTATCGTGTGGTTTGAGAGATGGCTGATAACCAAGCTTTTGATAGAAGGTGTGCTGTTTCACGGCAAATGATGCCGCTCATTGATGAGATATGGCTAAATGGTGAATACCAGATAGCTATTCATTGGAAGCTTCCCGGAGATTAGTTGTATCAAGTAAGCGCCCGAGACATCGAAGCTGGCATCGGTTCCCCGTGATTTGAGTACCAATATCAATTGAACATGGTGCGAATCTGGCGCTTGGCTAGATGTTAAATAGAGATGAAAAACATCATCTCAACACTGCCAAAATGTAGTGTCGCCCCCTTTAGCTAACATTTTACATCATGTCCGACCTAATGACAAAATCTGAGAAAGGACAGGGCGAGGTGGCGGATTGGGTGGAAGAAGACCACTATGACCTTGCTCATGATTTATTTGAAGAGTCACTGCGAATGGATCTAGTGGAGCGAGATCTGCTTGCCAAGAGCGTCCTCCGAAAGCTCGATTTTATAATGTTGCCAATGGTCAGTGAAAGATTCTGCGAAACGCATTCAGGGTGAGTCAAAATTGCCTCACTGACTGACTTGGCATGTAGATGTGTCTCGTTTACTTCAGCTTTCTCGACAAGAGCACATTGAACTACGGAAATGCATATGGTCTTCAATCGGATCTGAAATTGGTTGGAAATGACTACTGTAAGTCCACAACTCACTTCTTGATATACTGCCAAGCTTCACGGCATATTCTTACAAGGCTTAGCTTAGGTTACATCAATCTCCAACTGGGGCTACCTTGCCGGAGCCTATCCCGTGTCCATTGGTTTGCAGAAGCTCCCCATTGGTCGTTTCATTGGGGTGATGATTATCATATGGGGCATTCTATTGTCCTTTACAGTTCTTGTCAAGAGCTTTACGGGAATAATGATTTTGAGATTTCTACTTGGTAGGCCTTTTCCTCTATTGACGAGATACCTAGGTGCTGACGTTACGGCGATGTGATAAGATTTGCCGAATCCGGAATTGGCCTAGCTTGGATGTTGTTGACCACCATGTTTTGGACCAAGAAAGAGACGCCTCTGCGCATGTCATTTTGGCTTGGTTGTAATGGCTTAGCACAGATTATCGGCCCTGCAATCTCATGGGGTTTGGGCCACACACATGGCATCATTGCCTCCTGGCGTCTAATATTCTTAGTACGTTATTTAATACTTCCTCAATCAGTCAACGTGTCTAATTTTACAGGTTACTGGACTGGTAAGCTTTGTTTTTGGTATCGTTATCTTCTTTGCGATGCCCTCTTCTCCAAAGCACAGCATTCTTTTCTCACACTCGAAAGCGCTCGCAGCTGTATGGCGTGTTCGTGAGAACCGGATTGGTATCAAGCACGAAAAGATTCTCTAGTATCAGATTTCCGAGGCTATACGAGATCCCAAGGTTTATTTAGGATCCCTGTGTGGTCTTTGCTTGGGTCTTCTCAACGGTGCCATTTCAAACTTTCTCACCACGCTGCTCCGAAGTTTTGGGTTTGACGCTTTGAAAAGCGTCCTCTACCAGATGCCAGGAAGCGAGTTTCTTGAACCACTGAGTCATCTGATTTGAGCCATTTGGGTACTAACAAGCATTTGCATAAAAACAGGAGCCCTCCAGTTTGTGTGCATCATATCAGGGGGACTAATCGCAACCAACGTCCCCAACGCACTCGTGGTGACAGCTGCTCTAGGTTATATCCCCGGCTTAGCTGGAATCCTTGGTATCTTAACGATACCACTATCCAAGCAGATGAATCTGGCGGCCTGCGCATGGATGTTGCCAATCACTGGCCTCAGTATCATTCTCACCTGGTCCATCGTCGCATCTAATAATGCCGGCCATACAAAGAGAACCTTTGCCAATGGGACACAGTTTGTTGCTTACGCCGCTGGCAATATCGTCTCACCGTTCTTCTTCTTCCCTCATGAGGCGCCTCGCTATCCAACAGCGATCAAGGCTTTACTTGGAGTATACAGCGCCGGTATCTTCTTCACGACTTTACTAGGGTTATATATGTGGCGACAGAACACAAAGAGAGGGAAGTTGGATCTATCAGATATTGCCATGGATGAAGCAGGGTAAGTCTCTCACTTGATTTCTGCTTTATGATTATTTCAGATCTCAACTAATCTTCCTTTTACAACAAAGCTTCGCTGACTTCACCGATGTGGAGAACAAGGGCTTCAGATATAAGCTTTAAGCTGTAACTTCTGGCTTTGTTTCATTCCGGACTAGATTTTTTATGACGGGAGAAATGTATTTAGGCTTTATTTGGATAATGAAATGAGTCACAAAAGTTGTATCTGTCAAGGTTAAATAAAGAGGTCTAGTTAATGAAGTCCTTTAATGCCAGCTTTCGTCTAGACAATAAAGATTATCAATTTAGCGTAACCAAGAGCACACTCCACTACTAAGAGGCTTTGTATAAAAGCGAACGGGATCCCGTCCCGCAGGTGCGTGGAGGGTTTGATCCGTTTCATTCTCATAGAGCCTCTAGTATTATCTAGCTACTACTCCTCCGCTGTTCCGCTTTTGACATGACAGCAGAGCTCTTTTCACCCAAGCCCACATCAATGCCATGTTTCTCCTTGAGCGAGGCAATAGCCAGTTTCCCCAAACCCTCAATGGTTCCCGTATTAATAATCTCAAGTACACTGACATCCGTCATTAGTGTTCTCCTCCACCAATTACGGATCTCAATTGATATAAGAGAGTCGATGCCCAATGAAGCCAATGATGAAGTCACGTCCAGGCTGTCGAGCGGTAGGTGAATAAGACTGAACAGAGTGCGGCCCATTTCCAATGTGAGAAGATTTATGGTACTTGTCTCAAGTAGCAATTCCGGCTGAGCAGCCACTGAATCCAATAGATCGCGGAGGCCTCCATCGTTGGAGCTAGTGCTCATCTGTGTGGTCGAATCGACTCTCTGGTACATTCCCATTCGGACGTCGACCTTTAATGGCGTGGGATTGTTAGGGTCTGATAAGGGTCTGGACGACCCTAGACCAACAGCAATCTGACTTAAGTTGATGTATCCGCGGCGGGTTTCTTCATTCGGAACGTGTGACTGGGACTTTTGAATGCATACCTCAAGAGCATCCATAAGCTCTTGCTCTTGCACCATATATGCACCAATGCCGCGGTACTGCTTTGTAAGAGCTGAATGATTGCTTACGAATCCAATTCCTTCCATAACTCCTAAATCCAGCGCGGAGCAAGGAAGACCTAAGCTATGCCGATACTGCATAAATGAATCTAGGAAGGTATTAGCAGAGGCGTAATTGGCTTGGTATGGTATCCCCAGCACGCCTGTTAGCGAGCTAAATAGGATAAAAAAGTCCAGGTTGGCCCCACGTTGGAGGAGCGCATTGTGCAGATTCCAGGTGCCAATAACCTTTGGATCCTGCACAGCTCTCCAATCCTCATAGCTAAACTCAACGAGAGGTCCATTCTAGATCAAAGAACACGATTGAGTTAGTAAAGGGTTGTAATCTCTTAGTTTAAGAAAATGTCCTCTCTGAGCAAAGAGGGAATTACTTACCCTTGACACCATTGACATTTGAAGAACACCTGCAATAGGTGATGGACTGAAATCTAGAGCCCTCTGAACGTTTGCCATTTCGGAAACACTACCAGCCACGGCAATGGACTGGCAGCCCTGGCATTCCAGTTCTCGAAAGAAGGCCTGATCTTCGTCTGTCTTACCAGCAGACCGAGAAAGAAATATGAAACTCGTAGCCCCTTGTTCTACCATCCACGAAACGACTGCCTTTCCTAGTCCACCTAGACCTCCAATCAAAAGGTATGTGGACGTGGGAGAAAACTTTGTCAATTGAGATGTTCGGGTGGCCACTATTTCGGTGGTCTCTTCCGATACCGTGACGATGATTTTGCCCATGTGATGACCCTTTTGCATATGACGGAACGCGTCTTGAATATTCTGGGCATGGAAAGTCTGAACCGGCCGGATTGGCTTCGCAAATCCTTGACTGTAGTATTCCACAACCTGTTCCAGCAACCTATTTTCAACCATTGGGTTAGCAATACGAACATTGAAAGGCTGCAAAGTATAGTCCCTTTACCTAATACTCTCGTCTGGAAACTCGCGACACAATGCCTCTAAATCGATCCCATAAAATGACCGGTTGTGTTGAAAGAGGTCGAGCGGTAGATAACCACGTTCAAGCATATCCCGCTTTCCAATTTCCAACATCTTGCCTCGTTTTGCAACACATTTCCATGAGGCATGAAGTAGATCTCCGGACAATGAATTAAGGACCAGATGAACACCCTGCCCTCTCGTTTCCCGCATGACATCGGTCAGGAATGAAGTGTCCCGGGAGTTGAAGATCCTTTCCCGTGGGATACCATGTTCGCTCATCAGATACTTGACCTTTTCCTCATTACCAACAGTCGTATATATCTTCACTCATTATTAGCAGTAATATCTATGACGGTAGGGTGTAATAAGGTTGGGGACACCCGTACCTCAGCACCTATCATCTTGCAAATGTGGATGGCGGCGATTCCTACTCCTCCACAAGCAGAGTGGATCAAAATTGACTGCGTACGCATTAGCAAGGTGGCAATTTTTGCTGTCGCTAGACAATCAAAAAGGTCATGAATAGTCATTGCACTCCCCCCTGCTTACCTGTCCTCTCATACACTGCCCGATATTGATGATAGCGTGTATCACAGTCATGTACACAATAGGCATCGTGGCTGCGTCCTCAAAGCTAAGATCATCAGGAATACGAACAACAGACCTGCCGGAAACAACCTTCCGACTGGCAAACAGGCCTGATCCTGTAGTGATAACGCGGTCGCCGATATGGACATGGGTAACTGAGGGTCCTAGACGGGTAACCACTCCAGATGCCTCAAATCCAAACACATCTTTCGCGCCATCTATGAACCCCATTGCGATCATAATATCCTATAGCTAATGTTAGCTCACGCTAGGTAATGGATTCCGTTCTCTCATACGCGGAAGTTTAGCCCTGCACTATGCACAGCTATTTCAACTTCATCGGCCTGCAGCTCATTGGGTCTCTGATGGACCCAGTGCAGTGAGTCAGTCGCCCGGTATTCGCCAATCATCATCTGCTTTGGGTCATCCTCATTTGGCTGCGCTTTGAGCTCTCCTGACATATGAGTCCAGTGATAGCGCCCTGTATAGACGATACCTTCATGGACTACAAATTCGCTCTCCAAGCTGCGATCGGCCGTCGAGGGCCGGTTGTGAAACTTCCGGAATATCGATGTTATGGCAGCCGTTGCGGATGAGTCTAGGTGTTGAAGCTCAATCGTCCAGAAATCTAAAGACATCTCGGTTCGAACATTCCGGCCGAGTCCAGTGATAAGGCCATATCGAGGATCAACGCAATGAACTTGGGCCGGACGAGTAAGCCACAGTAGACCTCGCTTTGACTTGGAGAGAAAAGACATAAACGTCTTGTAGTCCTTCTCAGAGATTTCATGGAAGTAGGGGCCTTCAAGGTCAATGATAGAAATAATGTCATCCTCTCTATCATCATCTTGGCTTCGCTCGTGATCCTCGATTTTAGTCCAGCGAACTCTGATGCCCTGTTGCTCCAAGGTTGATGCGAGCTCATGCGCGTACTGATGCTTTTCCTTGTTATATAGAAGCGTAACGCCATTGGCAGCGTTGCTAGTTGGTGCATTTGCTGTGCTAACGATGCTAGCGCTCAGGTGACAGCCGCTCACTTCGTCGTCTAGAACTGTGTCATCGATACCAGAGAATCCGGCATCGCGAAGTTCCTGGTCCCATCTCTCAAGAGATACTATGGGTGCATCTGTCCGACCGTCATCCTCTCCAATCCACCATTTAGGCAAAACACCCTGTGATAAAGGCGATTTGTTAATTGGAGCGTGAGAAGATCAGAGAGACCGAAATAACTTACCATCATCAAACCGACGTGTCGCCAATGGAATGCTAAAGAGTATTTGTTAGAGCTTGCTAAGTTGACTCAAGGGTAGTGTAGGCGTTCTCTTACGAAGGACCATCTCTTGAAGAAACAGACGCCCTCCAGGACGAAGAAGTGAGTGCAGGTTCTGTAGCGCCTGGTGAAGATGTGGCGTTTCATGAAGCACCTGAGGCAAAAGAGAAGAAAAGCTATTAGCATCCCTTGATATTTAAGCAAGGCTTTGAAAAACTCATCCCAGGGACTTACATTAGAGGCCACGATTAAATCGTAAGCTTCGGGAGCAAAGCCCTGTTCCGCTGGGCCCTTTGAAATGTCCAGCTCCATAAATTCCAAACCCTCCCAACCTTTAAGTCGCTCCTGGCAAGCAGTAAAGGACTCGGAACTAGTATGGGTAAGGACATATTGAGAGTACATGCGTACGCCATTTCTTGACACCATTGCCTTGAGGACACGTTCGGTAATCCCCCTCCCTTGTCCTCTTGCTGCTCCGATGTCTAGAACCTTCATGGTTGGCTGCGAGTGGGCACACAAGTTAAAAAAATCCTCCGCATCAACAAGACCACTGCAAAAACTGCTTAAACTCATTGAGCCTCCATCCTCATGAAGGAACTCAACCGGATCAAACTTGCCCGACAAGAGAGCCTCAATATTGCCTCGTTCCGCCATTTGACGCGCAACCAGAGCAAACTGTAATGCCTCGGCATCCCCCGTTGCAATGATTTCTTCACGTTTCGTCTCCAATAAACGATCTCGAGATTCAGGGTCGTATGAAGCCCATTGCTTTGCCTCTGGAACAAGAGAGCCCCACTGACCCAAAGCCATGCTCTCCTTCTGTTCTTGAAGCCAGGATAAATATCTTGTCAAATGCTTCTTAGGCGGCACAATGTCTAGCGCCTTAGTCACATCTAAGATACGAAGGATACACAGCGCGCTAAATCTCTCCATCAGGATCCTACCATCACGTTTACTTCCTTGCCAACGTATCAAGTCTTTCGCTGGGAGAAACTCGATGGCGGGACGCCACTCGATGCGAGCCAAGTTCATCGGATCCGGTTGCACGGGCCGGTTGCCAATGTCTAATAATGTACTCGTTAAATTCTCGACAATAATGACGGGGTCTCTGTTCTCTTTTGTGATCGCTATGGCATTGGCGTAAACACCTCCCGAAGCATTGTTGTGCGAAACAGCTTCTGCGATGAGATCAGGACCACCGGAATTTATCGTGATGCGGTCTATTCTTGTTGGCACTCTTAACGAAGTTGAGTGGCGGGTCGACCCCTTGGTATCGGCCACGGCACACAGTTGAAAGCAAAGATCGATTGCTAGTGGATGGGCCGGGTACGTGGCCTGGTAGTCATTTTCATCGTTCCGCATAGTAGCCATTGCTATTGTTTCCATAGGGTGGCATGAAATTTCTCTCAAACCTTGGAAACGTGGCCCAAAGTTCATGCCGATACGCCGCATGTGCTCGTAAAAGACTCCCTCTGGGACCTGACGCGGATGGGGAGCAATAGTGACATGCGTGATTAGTGATGGTGTGTAGACGGCGTCGTCAGCGTCTCCTCCAGCTTTACCCTCGGCAGTGCAATTCTGTACCCAGGACGTCCCGTTAAACGATGAAACTGAGAGTTCGTACCAGGAGGAGTTAGTGTAGTCCGTTAATCGCAAAGGTCGCATAGTCGTCATGACCTCCACGGTTTGAGATTCTTGTATCATCATTGCCGATTTAACCGCCAGGTTCCGTAACGTGTAGGTCTCCGATCCTAGAATCTGACGAATAGCCTCACCCATCATAGCAATGTATCCTGCGCATGGAAACACAATGTCACTTGCGACCTTGTGGTCAGCCAGCCATGGAACATCAAAGATACGCAACAGATTTCTCCAGGCTGGTTCAGAATCACTAGCCTCCAGGGAGCTTGAGCCAAGGAGTTCGTGGTGGGGGTACTTCCTAAATCTCCAAGCCCGCGAAAGGCGGCTCTCATTCCAATACTCCAAGCTATGATCAAAGGGATAATTAGGTAGATCAGTTAAAACGGCAGCCGGTGGGTTAATGAAAGAGAAGTCCACGCCATAGCCAAGCGCGTACATTCGGCCGATCGAGGATAAAATCGAGTTAACCGAATTGGTCTCTCTAACCAGTGTGGACACATAGGCAGGAATCTTGCCGGCAGAACGCTCTTGGAATATTTGATGGATTGGGCCTTGAAGAGAAGAATGGGCGCCAATCTCCAAAAAAACGGTCTCGTCTGATGGCATATCATTCAATAGGGACAGCATCGCATCGTGAAACAGAACTGGTGATCCAAGATTCCTCCCCCAGTAAGTCGGACTACCTGGGCCGAGCTTGGCCCCGGCTTCGCTGACAAGTCGTCCGCCGGTCACGGTCGAGTAGAAAGGGATGGCGGTCACTTTGTGTGATAGATGGGATACCAACATTTCTTCGTAATTGCTTGCGATCTCGCGCATATGATCTAGAGAATGACTGTCAGAATAAGATGCAACTATCGCTGCTGGCCCGTATCGACGCTAAAAGCTCGAGGGAACCGGAAGCGGGATTCGTCTACCTGAGTGGTATGCTACGTTAACGCGTAGTCGTTGGACTAAAGCGGTTTCATTGTCGTCTTGAATCGCATCCAAGACTCTCTCAAGGGCAATAGGATCGCCTGATATGGTTACGTTCCGAGAACTATTCTCGCAAGCCACCTGTATGCCGTGAATAAGATATGGTGATACGGCATCTCGCCCCATGGTAATCGCTGCCATCCCGCCTGTGCGACTCTGCCTCTTTGTCACTTGCCCTCGAAGATAGCCGCAGATGATAGCTTCAGTCATTGTCATCGCTCCAGCAGCGTAGGCAGCGGCAATCTCACCGCTGGAGTGGCCGACAACGGCATCTGGTGTAATATTGCATTTGGCGAGCAAGTTAATTAGGCCGACCTGAATAGCAACGCAGAGGGGCTGGGCAAGTTCAGCTGCATCGAGGCTGTCTTTGGCATCATCAGAGCAGAGAGTATCTAGGAAGTCAGAGTTAAGCCATTAGCATTTTTAAGATGCGCCGTATATTACATGCAAGATATCGAAACTTATCAGAAAGATGTTTACCTTCAACTTTCCAGCTTGGGGGTTCGGCCAAGTCCTGCAATGCGTGGTCCATTTCTTGAACATCTTGGCGAAAGGAAGGAAAGAGATGTACAAGATGCTTTCCCATACCAACCCACTGAGCACCCTGGCCAGTAAAAACGAAAGCAACTTTAGGGCTGGTAGCGTAAGCACTTTGAAACGATTCAACTTCCAGTTGCTCGTTGTCGTTGTGATGGAGACAAAAGGTTCGATAAGGTAAGTGGACTCTATATTTTCCCAGTGTGTGCGCGAGACTGTTGATGGAGCCGGGTCTAGACTTGATGTATTTCTGTAAGCCGTCCACTCTCGCACGCAGTGATTTCTCATTGCTTGCTGATATGGGAAGTAGACGTGGCCAAATATTAGTTAATCCATTGACAATGCCAGGACTAGCATTGTCGTCGTCTTTAGAGTCGCTGGTGGTTCTGTTGAGTTCGGCGTGTAAATGTCCGTTTAGGGCGCAAGGTTCTCCATTTTGGTTGTCTGTAGCCACCCATGACGGACGAGGGACACCATATGAAGCTGCCGAATCAAGGATAACCTAGTTCCATTGTCACCCCATCAGCTGAAATAGACACAAAAGAAAGAAATTGACAAGGGATGCTATGCTTACGTGTGCGTTCGCGCCTCCTATGCCAAAGCTGTTGACGCTGATGCGAGCATGTCGGTCTTTGGGCCATGGAGTTGGCTCCACTGGTACCTCAAGCTTCGATTTCTCAAAGGGAACTGCGATGCAAGATAAGACGCCTGTATGGGATAGTAGCAATGGGAGAATGAGCGTACTTTTGGGGTTTGGTTTGGAATAGTTGATATTAGGCGGTATGACTTCTTTCTCTAAGGCTAAAACAGCCTTGATCACACTCGTGATACCAGATGCACCCTCTGAATGACCAACATTTGGTTTGACCTACCCAAAGAGTTAGTTTGTCTTGGGTTCATGCAGTCGTGTGGCAAACCAAAAGAAAATGATGGGAAGATAGAAATATCGTACCGATCCAAGGTATGCCCCACTCTCTCCGAAAACATTCGCTATAGCGGCCACTTCGAGTGGATCTCCAACGCGGGTTCCGGTGCCATGACATTCAATGTAAGGCGTTTGGGAAAAGTCAGTGATGCCCGCCTTTTCGTATGCCTTTCGAATCATGCTTTCGTGGCACAGTGAGCTTGGTACTCCAAGGCTCGTTGTTTTACCGTCTGCATTGATCGCAGTAGACCGAATAACTGCCCGGATTGGATCATGGTCTCTAAGTGCGTCCTCCAATGGCTTGATAAGGATGGCGTTAATAGCTTCGCCTCGGGCATATCCGTCTGCAGCCGCATCAAAAGTCTTGCAAGACCCCGTAGGAGAAAGTACTCTCTGCTCTGACATATCTAGTGTCATAGACGGGCTCATTATAACGCTTGCTCCCGTAACAATTGCGGTGGAGCAATCACCATTATAGAGGGCCTGACAGGCTAAATGAAGGCCAGTCATGGCAGCAGAGCATCCCGTTTGGATGGTGATACTAATGTTCAAAAACATATCAACATGTGTATTTTATACGTGTGTTGCAGACCAGTAGAAATAGGAATCAGACTTACCTGGGCCCTCTCAAGTCAAACACATAGGACAGTTGAGTTGAAAGGGCAAAATCACTCGCAGAGACGACTTGAGAAATTCCAGGAGTCTGAGTATCCTTGTGAAGCAAGTCATGCCAATCCTGACCAAAGACGCCAACGTAAACACCGGTATTGCTGCCGCGTAAGTTGGTTTGGCCTGCACTCTCCATGCACTCCCAGACAACCTCGAGCAAGAGCCGTTGGCGAGGGTCAGCTGTCTCTAGGCTTTGCACCTTCGATTGGTATGACGAGAAGAAAGAGGTATCAAAAGCCTTGAGGTTAACATCCTTGAGAAAATACCCGTATTCGGTAGCAACTACTTGCTGTTGTGATTTATTGCCAGAGAAAGCTTCTACATTATATCTATCAGCTGGTACACGACACCTACCGTCCTTTTTGGTCACAAGGAGGTCCCAAAAATCCTCAGGTGTTGCAATTCCTCCAGGGAGCCTAAGGCCCATGCCTATAATGGCGATGGGCGGCAATGGGTCTGTTTTTTGCGCCATGGTTTTACTGCAATGATATGAACGGTGTAGAAAACGGGGGCAGTATTGTAGCTTTACGAGAGGGGAATTGACTTCCTAAAAGAGCCCGCCAGTACTTGTACATTGGGCAAAGGCTCTACCCCCACTCCCCCACCCCCCCCCTCCGCGGAATATGGCACATGTTTATGATGAGTGATGTAGGGCGGGTTAGGCTGGGTGGATTTGATCTACCACCCCTCTTTGCCCTCCCAATAGAGCTAGAGATCCCCATGTCGATCGGTGTGTCGTAATGGCGCCAGACATGCGTGAAGCTGTGAGAGCTACAGTTCCCCACATAGATAATACGAAGCTCCCTGATAATCATAGCAAAAAAAGAAAACTAAAAAAAAACTACCGGACTTGCACCACAACTAACTACAGCACTCTCTGCCGAAGCATCCTTGGCAGATTCCTTAGCTTACCTAGTGTAACCTAAGCCATGGCTATCTGCAGCCTACGAGAAAGCACTGCTTGAGATAATCAGTCAAGGCAACACGGGCCACGTAACATAAACAAGAGAACTAGTTGTGGTATAACCCGCATTTATGTAGCTAGAAGCTACACCTTACTGTAACAGATAAACTCAATGCCGTTAACAGCTCTACGCTTACACTCTGTGGCTATCTTCTCCGACGTGCTAAAGGGGAAGGCTGAGGTTATTGACAGGGATTTTGACTAGAGAGAATTTAAATGATCAAAAGACTACCTCAAGTGCCTTGACACCGTCGTAAGGAACGCAGCGGTGAGATACTTGGTTAAAACCGGACTTCATAGGCCATCTGGAAGACATAGCTCTGTGTAGAAGACGTCCCATTGTCTACAATAAATTCTCCAATGCATAGTCTCACAGATGATAGATATTGTTCTACAAGTATGTCCCGTCTCAGCAGGACATCCTCCCTAAAAAAAAGTCATAGAGCTGGGTGAGCATGCAGACCAGAGAGATCGCTTAGTCGGATTACTACCGCAGGTGCGGCATGTCCACTCAGATTCACGCCGCATCTCACAGCAGTTAGTGTTTGCAGCAATCTCACACCGGATGAGATTCATTAGGCGAAATGAGACTAGCATTATCCCGTTTTCAGTATCCGTCCGTGGCTAGACAAGGGCGAGACGAGAAAGGTTTGACGCAAGCCCGGTGACGTTTTTCCACCCTTTCTCTTTTAGGTAACGAGGAATATGATAAGACCCTATTATGCCATATTTAATTTAGTAATGAAAAACCGACGATCAAAAACGCCAAGAAGTGATTAGGTATAAAGGGGATCGCAGAGCGAGTAAATCTGATGATAGACTGATCAGTACTCGTCTAGATACCCAAGTCCAAGACGTCTTTCACATCTCTCATACTGGCAGTCGGTTCGACCATTCAAAAGACGTTGGCTCATAGCACTCACAACCATGGATCATGCTACAGTAGATCCAAGACCACAACGCGAGATGAAGGTACTCGCTTTGGGGCTTCCACGCTCAGGCTCTGCATCTCTCGCCGCGGCGCTGACTATCCTTGGATATAAAGACGTATATCACGCCCTCCAAGCCTTCGGCCGCCCTGATACCTGGGAGTTCTTTAACCGCGCTGCTGATGCAAGTTACCCCGTGCTGCCGACATACACGGGTCGTGCCTTCACGCGGCATGATTGGGATGAGCTCTTTGGACCTTGCGAGGCTACCACTGATGCAGGCGCCATATTCGCTCCACAGATGATCAACACGTACCCTGACGCCAAAGTCATTCTAACCATCCGGGATTTCGATAAATGGTACAAGAGCATTGACGATGCTTTTTTCCGACAGCTATGGAGCCTGCCGGCGCAGATGACCATGACCTTCGTGGAGCCGCTGCTTGGGACCGTGGGTGTTGTCGCATGCACCAAAATGCTACTTGGTTTCTTCGAGGCTACGTCTCTTGAAGAAATGCGCAAAAACGCACGGAAGACGTATGATCGGCACAATCGCCAGGTCCAGGAGATGGTGGCACCAGACCAGTTGTTAATCTATAAGATGGGCGATGGGTGGGGGCCGCTGTGCGAGTTTCTCGGCAAACCAGTGCCAAATGTCGAGTTTCCATGGGTTAATGAAGCGGAGGAATTCAAGGCTAGGGTGGCTAAGCAGATAAAAGAATTGTTTATGCAGGCAGTGAAAGTGATTTTGCCGTGGACAATTGGTATCGGCGCCATTGGCATGGGGTCATGGTTGGTGGGCACCAAATACCATTACAAGTTCGATGTTCTAAGATTCATCCTTGATAAATAAATAGACAAATACCTAGCATTGAAAGAGGAATAGAAATGACATACTGGTGTTTCATAGCTAATCAGTCGTTACTCAATACGGTCGATGTTGTTGACTGGACGATGACGATCATGATTGACAAAGCAGAAAAATGCATGAATTATGAGTGAGGTCGCTTGGAGCAAAGAACTTATCAGAAGCCAAATATCTGCAAAAGCCCATCGCCGTTTCATCTTAGTCTTCAACAACAACGCCACCAAGGCCATACGCGCTGTTGTTCCACTTCGTGATCATATAGGTACCTCAAAGATCTCGTCGGCCAGGCATACTAAGGAAGTCAGGAGACAAACATGGGTTTTTCAAAGCCGCAAGTTGATAAGAGGCCTAATTTCCAATTCAGGCGACTGTATTATTCTTCAGCAGACCCATAACGGCGCGTCAAATCACATTGAAGTTGGCGTTGACAAATCTCCTCTCACTTCAACCATGAACAATCCAAATTTACCCCGCCATTCCATCTCGATCCCGCCCCCACGTGACGGCGGGGCACAGTTGTGTGTACCCAGGAATGATAAACTACCCTATAGACGGCACTGGATTGGCTGATTGACAAACAAGCCGCATCCTAAATATGATCATTTCATACCATCTATAAATACCGGATGAACAATTATCTCCATCAAGTTGATATACGATCATCTGGCTATCTACTAGAAGATTGGGGATACAGTTGTGATCGAGAAATCTTTACCTCCTGAGAGAAACCTCGTACAGGAGTTGATGGCATCTAAACAACATACACATGGGCCCTTTTCTCCAACGTGAGACCAAAAACATTCGAGGTGGAACAATTTTTGAAGACGAGTAATATAGGCGTGCGTTCCGTGGGTTAGTCATATAAATTAGTAGATTACTAGTTTAGATACTGTCTAATGTCTAATTCTTCCCATAGCATTTTGCTTCTCAACTTGATCCGTCCCCTTTGTACTTCCATACCGCATTTCGGTGAAGTCCAATGTCTCCGGACCGCAGCGCCAACCACATACCATATAAACCCCCAACAGGCCAATTACTGACAAAAGATGAGGTCCACTTCTTTCGTTCTCGCTTTTTGGCCTCAATATCAATCCTCACTTTGTCGTATACGGTGGGCAAAGTGGTCGCGCTGTATTTCTCCCGCAGAGCTTGGTACCAGGGTCGATTATAAATATTCCAAAACTCCTCTTCAGAATAGTATGTGTGCGCATAGAGCCATTTGCGTCCACCAAGCTCGACAAGCTTATCCTCAAGAGCGCGATTCTTGTGGATGAACTCTTCGTAGTTGTTCCGGGGTCCCCACCCCCACACACCGATATTAAGCATTGGTCTGGACGGTGTCGTCGAGGTGGCTTCATCCTTCTCAGAAGGAATTTCGGCTGTGTCGTGGGTAACGGGGTGGAAGGTGGGCATATCAGCCTCTTTCAATGGGCAGAGCCACAAAGGCCAGATGCCTAGCTCGCTCTCGACAAAGTTGATAAAGGTCTCAGCTGTATCGTATGGCAGGCCGAGGTCTTGTACGACAAACTCAGAGGATATGCCACTGCCATGTAGGGCCTGGTATAACGTGCGGGTGTGAGAAAAATCATCGAGGAACCAGCGGAAAAAGCTATTGAAGGGTATATATTTGAAGTAAGTGTAACCCTGTCGGCCAACCCAAAAACCAGCTCTGTCGTAGCGAAACAGATATTCTCCAAGCGGCACGTAGTCTGTGACGAAAGATGATGATGCGAGGTCTTGCGTCTTATCTTGGACGTACATATAAAACCAGGGGTCGCTGGCTTTGCTGAATGTCTGCGGCACGCAGTCCTCTGGCTTCTCGTTTGTGAGTTGACCGGTGATGATGACGCCGTGGTTATTCGAGAAGAGGATACCATCAACATAGTCATTTTTCGGATCTTTTGTCTCGGCTTGGACTCGGGTGATGGCTTCGCTAGTAGTGTTGGTACGGTAGTATGTCGTTTTAACCCACTTTTGGGCTTCGACAAGACGCAGTTCCATGAGCGTGGTTGTACCCAATGTTCCAACAGCCCCAGCAGCACCATGGAAGAGATCCGGTCGTTCGGTGCGTGACGCCTTGACAACCTCTCCATTCCCCAATATCATCTCGACATAATTGATGGTATCATTGAAGAAACCGTGGCGGAACGAGCTGCTCTCTCCCGATGTGCCTGAAAACCCGCCTCCTGCTGTGATACCGGGAAACTCCATGACAACGGGCGGTATGAGGCCATGGGGAAGTGTCGCCTCGACCAGCCGGTCCATCGACACATTTGGTTCGACAAGAGCGGTGCGAGCATTGGTATCAACTGACACGACATTCGATAGGGAGCTGATGTCGACAATATTCTGGTTCGGACCGGGACGAGGACGGGTGCTGTTTGTAGATCCGTGGAATATACGATAGGACTCGCCACGCTTGAAGAATCCGCGGACCGCCGCAGCGACATCGTCGACAATTTGGGCGTGGCGTTCCATGATGAAATCTAACTTCTGTTTGATGGAGGAGCTGAGGAGAATGGAGAGGGAAAGTTGAGGCACAGCTGTCCTGTGCGACAACGACGATGAAGGAAAATCTTAACTGCATCACCAAAAGGCAAGTACGACCTCCAGTAACACCCACCTGATCAATTTAAATTGCACAATGATACGCTCCATGCGAAACTCTGCATTTGCTTTTCTCAATCTAATGCGGACTAGCATTTAGGGGCGTTGCAATTGATACGTGGGCAGTGTCTCGCGATAACCGCTGGTTTTTTTCTTTATTGTGGCTTTTGCTGCTGAAAGCGAAATGAAACAAAAGCAAACCCCCTTGCATGGATCGCCAGACCTGCAGAGACGTACACATTAGGTTAGCGGTACTATGCAACTGCTACTTGTACACATGAGTATGGTGAGTGGGTTTGCTTTGTGGGGGGTGGGAGAGCTTCACGGTGAAAGGAGGCGAGTATAACATCTCAAGTCAATTGCGGTGAAGTTTTCGTGGTCGAGACCCAAGTAGCTCTTGAGTGTGCATCGTCATTCAGTTGGCTCAAAACGCAAGAACCAAGTGTTCGAGGAACAAGAGGTACCCCCCCCCGGTGCCCGATTCACATCTGGTTGTACCTGTCGGCACTTCAAATTTTATGGTCTCACGCCGGCAGAGATGATGAGAAGACCGTTTTCTCAAGTCTCAGACTGTACAAAGAGCTCGCGCAACTAAATGTGTCGACTAGACTACAAGTAGACACCATTGTCATTGAATACTAAGTCGAAATCACATGCCTCTTAAAAGATATGGCAGCATCTTGACAAGGTGCCTAGACACTGTAGCAACCAGATCTCATTCAAAGTGTGAAATGAGTGCTCCATAGGGAATCAGGACTTGACCAGGAACCAACTCCACAGTATTTTGTGCTGGTCGATGCACGGGCTGGCTGCATCTTGCTGAGATTTTCGGCCCTCAATATTCTTTCATCATTTAGTGGCTATTAGTGGTCGGGGCGAACCGTCCGGGGCCAGGTTGTGGTGGTAAACCCCTCCACACCGGCTGGAATCCCCCCTCTTTGGAATAACAGCTGCTTAATTTGACTAGACGCCAGCACGTGGGTGAAGAAAAACACCGCCGGTCTGGCCATACAAATTTGTATGTGATGTGCGGCAGTGTTTTTTTTTCACCGACGTGGCTAGATGGCCCTGATATGACCTTCTCCACCACCAAGCGGGAGAAAAATTTCATCCGAACCCACCATTTTCAGGCAAGGTGCTGATTTGATTACCTGCTTGATCTTGAAGAGCTTGTTACGGTGTGGAACAAGTTGAGATGCCAAGTCGCGCCCCATAGGCGAATATCATCAGCATCAACTACTACATCAGCTCCAAATTTGTCACCCGACGGTAGTATACTTGGAAGAGGCATCGATAGCTTTCAGAATGATGAATGTTTCAATATCTCACTCAAGGTGGTCTACTGCCCCTGAAACCTGTGGCGAATTCAATCCATGGATGTCTATACATCATTATATGCATGTTTCAGAGACAAATTGCACTACAAATCGAGCATGCTGACTGCTTGAGCTTGGCAGAGTGAATCAGTGGTCCAGCCCATTCATGAGAACAAGTCACTCGAGCTATCAACCTATCCAAGTGATGTTTTGGGAATGCGTCATACATATGTAGCGTATCAAATTCACCGCAGCGATAATTTTCAGGATCGTCTATCCCGTGGTGGAGCAACTAAGTTAACCATGGAATAAATAGTTCATTCAAAACTGCTAGCTGGGAAAGTAGAGAGGGAAAAAATAGGGGACTAGATAGCGTCCTTAACCTTCTTTTCTGAACGCGTTTAAATCGTATATATATGGCGAGGCCAGCTGGCAAGCAAACAATAATACGTAGCCCTTGCCTTTTTCAACATGCTTCGTCGTCCGAAACGCCTTTCTACCCATGTACTGTGAATCGAAACGCCTTTGATCGGGATTCTGGTGTAGACCCCTTGCCACGACGATAGTAAATCTAAGAAAGCCCATTTAGCTGGTTGTTTGTTCAATCTGAGTTTTCCTATCTTATCTAAGACGTGGGGAGTCTGATCGTGAACAGCGAAACATGAAGATCATCCAGCGTCATGCGTAAGATCCTCGGCAGAAAAGCTGGAATTGATGAGTACAGCCTGCTGTTTCGCCGATAAGTGTGCTTTGGATCTATTGAGGCGGATATGTGGCTGCTTTGGGGGCTGGCCGGCAGATTTCGATCATCTTGTAGACGTGATCTTGCAAGTACTTGTAGTACTAAATGGACATCAAACTAGAAGTAGCTCCACGCACTTGATGACTGTGTATCGATCATCTACGCCTGGCGTGTGAGTCACTTCTACACCCGTTTGGCTGACCATTGAAGCCTCAGAGACATTTCTTTCTTTCTTTCTTTCTTTCTTTTAGTGTACATGCTTGTATATAATTGATTGAGAGTGTTTTATGGAAGATAACTTAAAAATTTAACGGCAGCAAGTACTCCGTAGCGAAGCAATCTTTAGTTATTGAACACTACGCTGGGAAAAATCTATCCATGACAGTTGATTAAGAACTCTGTCTTGTGAGTAGCATCTCGCGTAATTGGGAAAGAGCCTCCATGACTGTAGCTTGTCGGACTCGATCGCGGCCGCCGGGAAAATGGAAAGGTCCCAAGGCTTGGTCGCGTTCTGGAGAAGCTATTCCGATGAAGACCATACCGACAGGCTTCCCATCCTGCGAGCCTGGACCAGCGACGCCAGTTGTGCTAATACCCCATGTTGTTGAAGTATCAAGACCAGTGGCAGTAATGGTACGTGCGCCCGCTGCCATTTGCTTCGCCACATCTGTATGTATGACGCCATGTTGAGAAATCAAGTCCCCGTCAACCTTTAAGAGATGCTGTTTAAGTGGTGTTGCGTAAGAGACCACCCCACCACGGAAAACAGCACTTGCACCTTCGATGGATGTGAGTGCGGTCATGATCCCTCCACCTGTCAACGATTCTGCGACACCAATTGTTTCTCCGGATTGTTTGAGCAGCCGTATTACGTCTCCAGCGATGTCGTGAAGTGTTTCAGAGGATCTCTTGATGTATTGCGTGTCGAGTGCCATGATGAATGATTGGAATGGCCTTTGATTTTTTCAGATAAGATGCTCCATGATACCTTTGTCGCTTACTGCAGAATACCACGCATTTTATACTCAAGAATTTGCATGCTCTTTCATTTAAAGCTTGTGATGGCTTCAGCCACTTGTCCTCATTTCTGTCAATGTCTGCCTAACGAGGCAAACAAATCCCTTTAGTTTCAAATGCTAAGTTGATTTTATGCAAAACATACACTACGCTAAGTATTATTTCTCAGTCATCCGTCCATTCTCGTGGCATGTCACGCCGTTGTTGAGGCTGAGCGAGTGACACATTTCTGAACATTAGCAACAACATGCATTCTCGCCCTGGTTTAGGGAACTGGATGCCTGGATGGGCCACCTTTAGGAACTTTGAAAAGCTTAAATGTGCATAGCATTGGTAGGTGTGTCATTCGGCGAGAAACGGGACTCCAACTTTGGGTCTACCGGTTTATGACTGTTTGATCTTGACTTCGACAGCCCGTCCATCTGCAGCCAGTAAGTGAGCCACCGAAGGTGCCTAAAGGCCAGAAACTTGCAGAACGCTATTAGCGTGTGGACACTTTCCAGTGCTCTCGCCGTCAAGGATCATGATGGGGGTTATAAGCGACTTTACTAGCGATGAGATGGGTAGAAATGAGAAAGATAGAATAGTACAGAATCATAAATATTCGTCGCATTAATTATTACAGTAGTTGATGTCAATAATCTCTACAAGCATGCGCCCTGTCATCATTTCTCTTTGTTCCTGCCCGAAGTGCAATCCACCAGCCAGCCGACGCTTTGAGTACTAACTTTCTCCAATAAGCACAAAATAGCAACAGCTTCCGCCTACCGAGGCAAAAGCGATAAAAGAAACATATAGATACTAAGAAGAATCTCAGTGATAGCATCAACAACGCACCTCAGATGATTATCTAACTGTGTTTGACACGGTTAGTAACCATCTCTACAGCAATTCTCTTATACCTTAGGCCGTAGTACCACTTTCACTTCTCTCCCCTGGACAAAGTCTGACTCTGTCAACATCTCACCACTCAGGATTCTCCCCCAGTGTGCTTTATCAATAGATTCGCAGTCTCGGCGGATCTTTGTCAAAAGTACCGTAAGGAATTTGACGGGACTCTTGGTGACAATCTGGTGAGGGTTTTTGGGTCCACCAGAAATGAATCCGTCTGCCCCCACCAAAACACCTTCCGGAGCAGCTTGCCACGCCAGACCCAATATCTCGCAAGTTTCTCGGTAGTCTTTGAAGGATTGAAAGTATAGCTGGCCAGAGAAGATGTTCAAAAGTAGCCTTGTGGAGTCAGGCAATTGCCAAGCTTGCTTGCGTACTGGCATAGTATAGAGGTCGAGTTGATCTAATGCAGGGAAGGCCAAGTTTGGCCGAGGGGCGTAGATATGGAGTGAAACAAATCTTGATTTCTCAATTTTGGGCATGAGCTCTTGGGCCTCAAAAGGGCTTATGATAATGAGCTGGTGGGCTAATTGCTCCTCTTTGGTGCTGCTCAAGATCCACTGTATGGGTCGCTGATATGAGTCTGACTGTGGGTTGTTGCTGCTCAGTTTCACAGTTCGCATGTAGTCAACGGTGGCAAGCAGATCGGATGGAAATTCGTCCATGTTAAAGGACTCTGCTGTACTGGTAGTCTTGAGTATTTGGAAGGCAGGTACAAATGCTGGGGATGATGTTGGTATTTTTCCTGAATCAATAAAGCTTGCGATGTGAGGGTGGAGATGATGCGCTTCGGGATCCGCTGGATGTGGTCGTTGGACTTGTTGCTCCTGTACAATTTCAGGCGAGAGTTCCCGCTCTTGTTCCTCCTGGAGCGACGCTCGCTTGTCGTCGAGGCAGTCGAATTCTCTACATCGTCTCTCAATCTCCAACAAATCAGGGCTCTGAGAGGACGACAGTGGGCTGTTTGCTGATTGGGTCACTCGAGGCCTGTATCGGTGCTCAAGCGATTGTATGTCATCTTCAAGGAGAAGATTTGCCTGATCCAATGAGATTTGACGGCCTCCCTTGCTCTGCGCCCAGATAGCTCTTTGACGCTCGAACCTTGATCCCTGAGTAGCCCAAAGTGGCATGTTTCGTCGAAGGTCTGCGTATGTTTCCGAAATAGACCATAACAGAACATCGGAAACCGTAAGCTCGTCATCTGAGGGTCTTTCTGTGAATAGACGTATCTTGGATTCAATTTCTTCCGAAACACAAAAGACTACCGACTGGCCCCGACCAAGATTTCTCATTCTCATGCACGCTACTCTCCGTCAGTTACAAACTCAACTGGGTCGGAGAATATTACTCACCTTGTACAAGTCTGTCCTTGGTTAGATTGGCGCCAAGGGTAACAGCAGCTCGATAGTCGCGTGGAAGCTTCAAATCAGTGCCTCTAGTGTGACTCTCATCGAGGAATACGAGGCAGCGATCCAGTTGTTGAGAATATGGAGACGTTTGCAGAAGCTCGGGGCATCCGCGACGATCCAAAACGCAGAGCTCATCAGAATTATTGAAAAATACCACTGCGTCCTTTTCATCGAGTGGCACCATCTGTAGCCAAGCATTTGCGACTTGAAAGTTGGTTAGTTCGAGGATCTGAGCACCAACATCGAGAATCACTTGGATGGAAGAGTCCATTGATTGAACAAGATTCAATAAAATCTCTGCATCCGAAATTTTCCCTTCTTGTTGCCGCATAAAGAGTTGGACAGTGTTCTCTGATCGCAGCAGTTGTTCAAGAACCAAAGCGTTTGTGTGCAACTGATCTTCCAGGTCCAACTGTTTCATACTAAGAGGCAGAAGGTGACGGGAATCATTGGTGCCGCTGAAACCTGTCGTAGCATGTGCTTTTTGCTGTCCAATGTCCCACCCAGAAGCAGACAGCTTTTGGGGAAACTCTCTCATTTCTTTGGGAAACACAATGTTAGCTAGGAAGTAATCAACTACGCTTTTAGAGAAGCGGAGGTGAGGAAAAACTCTTTGAGTTGTCTGGTAGCGGTCCTTGAGGTTCACCCCGATGAGGCGATGGAATGAATCTGGCAGTTTTGGGGCCCCTCTAACCCAGTCGTGATACTCACTATCGGCTTGGTCCGACTTCATCAAATGGGCAAAAGCCAAAAAGAGATCTTCGTCCGATAAACCGCCGTAGTAGTAAGACAAACACGTAAGAAGAATGACGATATCCACATGACTGAATTCCGACCTCGGTGATGGGCAGTCCTTGGCTCGGTATGGAACTGCAAGCCTAGTAGGTGGCTGTCGACTTGGTGCGAGCCCGTAGTTCACTCTCCATCTTTTGTGTCCGAATGCGAATGCTAGTAGACCTTCTGCAATAAGACCTCGAAGGAGAAGCAATGGACCTTCAGTTGCTTCTGTATAAAAGGTAGAGCTGTGCTCAACGGAAGCTATTTGACTGTATGGCAGTTCATCGCTTGAAATGTACCCGAGCACGTCTTTTCTAAGGTCGCTTGTCTGCCTAGCTATAGGGAAACCGGGCAATCCAATATTGCCTATTTCTTGGGTGAGATTGTCCATTAAAAGATTGAGACCATCTTTTCGCAGGATACGCGTCCTCGGAAAGCATCCGTCAGCATGATGATTCAGCTCTATGGACTCAGGTAGCTGTTGCTTGACCATAGGCACTACCTTGGCTAGGATGCCCAACACTTTTTGTATCAAAATCCAGCGCTCGGGGCTGAATTCAATTGGTCTCTGGTCCCCCATGGTATAAATAAGTTCGAACTTGGTGCTGAAGTTTTCGTCGCTTTCGTCCACGATATCTCTTGCATTCTCATCAAGGAACTGTTGTGTACCTAAGAGGGTTTGACCGATTTTCTCCCTCTCAGAAGACATACACTCAACGCCCATCAACTGCAGCGAGAGTATTTGCTCTGGTTGCACGAGCAATACCCCACCTTTGGCCATGCATTGTCTGTGGATTTCGTCCACGGTCTTAGCGTCACCTGTTGTCAGCTTCAACGATCGTGAGAAGGGCAAGTGATAGATCCGATGATTGAGTAGGCCACCAAGCTTAGCCACTAGAGTTTGATAGAGCTCCTTGGCTTGTGGCTTCGCTACAATAATGCGGACAAGCTTTGTCCCGTTTGCCAACTGTGCGGCGACAATGGGCACAATGACTGAAGATTTGCCTTCACCCATATTGAGTTGCATGACTGCATTGGCATCATTTGGAGGTTGACTCATCTTGGCAGCGATATCTGCTTGATTCTCTCTGATCAAAATACCGCTCTCAATCTCCAGAAGAAGAGATTTAGGATAATAGTGCGGATCCCAGTTGGTATGACCAGCGTTGAGAAGTTCTTTTAGAACATCACCACGACCCTCGGCTAGATCAAACATTCGGCGAGCACGTTGCAGATTAGATAGCGACAATCCATATGCAACAATTGCCTGCCTCCATTTTTCAGGCATATTTTGCCATCGTTCAGTAGCTAATTGACGTAGGAAAAGTGTAGGAGAGACTCGTGGTGCCATGAATAATGCTGCGACCGTCCTACTGGAGGTTTGAGTCCTTCCGATTGCTATGCCAGGCCGAATTGTAGTCTTCAAAATCCGGTAAATACTTTCCATGGTAAGTTGACACCCTTTAAGGTGCTGCTGAAGAGTATTGACAAGATCATAGTCTGGACTTGTAATCGAATGACGAAGATCTTGGCCCTCTAGGAAGCTGAAACTCCTGGAAAGATCATTAACATACTTCTTTTCATGCGGTCGGATCGCCTTGGCCTTCAATTGCTCTAAAAGCACATTTTCCTTCTTCAATTCCACTCGCTTAGCGGCAGTAACTAGATCCAGTAGAGGGGGAGTACTGTCAGGCAGATCGGACGTCAGGATAGTAAAGTCTTGAAACAGTTGTTGCTCACTGATGAATGTCCGTCTTTGTGGGAATACAGAAGCTTCGATGGTCTTGAAGTGTGGTCTTGGAATATATATCCAATTTACGGGATGCTTTCGAAGAGTGTAACATATCTCCATTATGTAGTTATAGAACTGGTGATTATGGTACCAACTTCTCCACATATTTCCTACTTCACCCACTACAGACGACATCTGCAGATAAGTATGAATGGTGTGGTCGCTCATGAATTGTGGCCTTTCGCAAACCCATTGACTTTGAAGCGAGTTTGCGAGTGTGTTCAATGCAATACTGCGGTTCTCCTGAAAACTCTCATAGCGTCTGGTCTCAAGTTCTGATGTAGTCTCCCCATACAGTTGGGAGAGATTAGATTCAGGAGAATCCTCAAACTCAACATCATAACTCCCCGCAACTTCTTTGATCTTACTGCTATCGAAGTTGCGACCTTCAGTGAGCTTGTACGATTCAGCCTGCGGTACGTCCACACTCGCCATTGCTGAAAGATTCGCGAACGCCACAAGGGTTTGCATGACTTGAGGGTCGTAATTCTCAGAGTATGCCATAGCAGCCAGAAACAGCAGTGTTTGAGTTCGGTTGAGCTTGGATCGACCACTGCAAAGAGTAGCGTGAAGTTGGCACCAGTGGGAACTAATTAGGGGTTTGGGGTTATTGAGTAACTTGGCGTCATACGAGATGAACCCATTCGATAGCAACTCTCCAGTCCCTCCCACTTCATTTGAGGACTTCAAGTAGTCATATACCCGATCCACGAACGTCGAGGAAATCTCTTCGTATGTAGCTTGCTGCTGTTTATAGACTGACATTGAGACGGTGTATGCTCGGGTTGACTTTGGTGAACTCAACATTGTACCTCGGCCTGGATAGTGTTTGTCCTTCGTAAGTGTATGACTCTCGGCACCAAATTTATATAACAAAAAGGCAGATACTCTAATGGATTGACGATCCTCCAACCGGGAGTCGACAAAGTTTAAGTCATCAGGCTGAATGTAGACAGTCGGGTAAAAGAATCTAGTCAAAGCTGCTTGTTCTAGTATAGACTTAACAGATCTGTAGAAACCAAGATGTTGGCTGAGGCCACTTAGGCCATCATTCCATACAATCTGTTCCATGACCTGTTCAGACTCCGGGTAATAGGATCTTTTGGGAGATAGGCCGGCAATCTGTTGAAGCACGTCGATATTGTCTTGTGACAAGCATTCGAAGGAGAGCACAGCGGCAGAATTTAAAATAGATAGTGACTGTTCTGTGCCCGTATTTCCAGTGAGCGGATCAGGGAGGCAATATGCAGTGACCGCGTGAAGGTAGCATAAAATCAATTTGCTTTGCAGATTCCCATTATCCACCAGGCGCCCCAAAAGCTCATCAACATCATAGGGGTACACTCTTGCAGATGTGCCGTATGATACAGAAACACGTATGTGTCCCACAGTTCCCTCCCACTGGACTTGTCCGTTTGGTAAGAGAACCTTTCGCTTATTCCGTTTGTCCCTCAAGACTAGCTTGCTTTCAAGACCAACCAGCGTTCCGAGACGTTGAAGAGGATCTATAAACATTCCCCGGTATTGATGACAGTAAATTTCGTCCGACATCAAATCTACCCAGAAGCTTAACTGTAATCTCGGCAGTTCAATATCAACACGAGATCCGCTAGTATCGTATATAACGTGGATTTGGTTGCCCTCCTCGAGAGGAGCAAACAAGCTTGAGAGCCGTTTCGCAGCGACACAAGCTGGACTAAGAAGACTTCTGCCACCCTTCTGAATAGACCAAGATAAACCATGCCTGCTCATTATCCAGCTGTCATTAGCACACTTCCAAGGTGTACCCTTTGGTCGAAACTCAATCGAATTGGTCTCCCGATTGTACCAGTGCACATAGTCTTGAGCAAAGCTGTGTGGCAGCATCTGGTCAAGGACTCTCGGAGGAATAAAGTCAAAGGTGCGTTGAGTATGCTCTTGGTTTTGACCATGGATGGCGACAAAAGCGACCTCATTCTCATCACCATCCCCTTCCCCGAAATATACATTGTATTCGTGGTACGGCTTCTTTGACGAAAACTGCATGCCGGGAAAGTTGGTAGGCATGACCTCTACCATCGATCTACCAAAGAGCGTTTGGTAGTTTTGGTCTTTCTCATACTCACTTGGCAATCTTGACAGAGGAATGCCATTGACTAGCAACTCAGCTGTAACAAGATTGAAGCAGATGGTTTGGGACACTGAGTCGTTGGCCGCTGGTGTCTGAGTCGTGATCCAATGATTCGCTGTTGTTGATAAGGGTGTCCATCTACTACCACCGGGATAAGCTGACCAAGTCTCTAGAATAGCATCATCCAGACATGAACTATTGCTTTGCACAATCTCTTCGAGCAAAAGCGGATGACATTTGTACATAAACTGGCGCCATATTTGCATTTGGTTGTGATGAAACGTATCTCCTGGCCTGAGTGAAGATAGCAAATTGGTCTGAATGATGATGGATGACTGGATGAGAGTGCAAGCCTCTTCGGGGGATTTGAGAATATCTTGGAGGTGATCATCGTCAACATAAAACGAACTCATGCACACGTGTGCTATCTGGAATAATCTCAAAAATAGCTCTCTCCGCTGTCCGTCAGAATCCGATTTCTGAATCTTGAATTGGAGGTCATAGAGCCAATTCAGAGCTATATGACGACAGTTTTCAAGAAAGCCAACACATTTTTTCGAGGCTACCGGGGATGGAGACAAACTCAGTAGTCTTGCTGCCAGTGAAATAAATGCGGTCAATGCTGGGAAGGATTCCCAGTTTTCTTTGATTCTGCCAAGCGATAGCGAGAGCCCTTGAAGAACTTTTTGCACAAATTCTTCGTCGCGCAATTGTCGATGACCACTTCTGTACACAGATGTTGCTGTTGGTGGTCCAGCTTGCCGGGTAGCCTGCAATACGATGAGAACCGTATCAAGTTTCTTGAAATCTACAGACGGAATGTGTAAATTTGTGAGAATATTTAGCCACTGCAGATGGAATCCAACAGGTATCGTGGCCATGGCCTTGAATTCCTCAAGTGACAGGTGATCAGGGCACTTAGCCTGTCGTGAGATGACTTCATTAGGTGACAGGCCATTGACCTTGTGGGATGGTCGAAATAGAAACTCCTGCAAAATCGAGCATTTCTCTGATAGGCGATATGTACAAAACTGAGGAACCTCATGCGTGATTGTGGGCCGGTGTTCGGACAAGAGACAGCTTTTTTCATCGTCAAAATAGCTATATTTCATACCATTGGCGACTAGAACATCATCAAGTTCTGCAGTGCCAATCGGTTTGGACTTTCGGTGAGTCTTCCCGTTTGGTTTTGTACTTGAAACCAGGGTTATCCTGCGGTTTTTGAGGTCGTGAAAGGATGGTAAATGATTCTTCAGGGTCCATTTCGGGGGGTTTGTTGAACTGTGATGATAGAGGGACTTGAAAACGTCAATATTACAAAAAGTCGTCAAGTTGCGCCAGTCATTGAATGGCTTGGGCACCTGCAATTCGAATACAGTGGATTGTGCCGCGGCCTCTCGCTCTGGAAGTGGCCATTCATGAACTTCAATATGCAACTGTTGGGCGGTATTCGAGTAGTCGCATTTTTTGCAGTAACGGCTGTGCACACGTTTCGGTCTGCCTGATCTCCGATCCACAATGTCCACGTATGTACAACTGGACGCTTCATAAAGCCTCATGAGCTTGTTGTATTCATCTTCGAGCTGGTGAAACTCTTTGATCTTTGCTTGTCTTTCTGAACTAGCTTCATTCTCAATCTTCTGCTTCAAGATTTGGTGGCTCGGCGAGTTTGCAAAATACCGAACAGAAAATGACTTGTCGTGGCCGAAAGAGGAGAAAATCGAATGTTTACCAGCCATGACTCTAGCAAGACGGTCTGCTCCATACTTTTCCACGATTCCCAATCTTGCCATTTGGTCTTTGAAGGGAAGGATGAGAGACTGAAGCAACTGAAGAGGGATTTCAGGATCATATTCCGACATAAGTTTATGGTGTGTCAAAGCCGATTGATCACCAGCCACCCATAATTCCATGATGGTCAACAACATGACTGAGAGTCTTTCCGGGCTTCCTGAGTAGTGGACAGTTGCAAGGCGATGGTAGGCGCGTGCGCTGTTATAGATCTTTTCGCATGTGTCTTCTTCGGTGAGTTTGGATCGCACCCATGCATACATATGTTTGGCTACCCAGTCTTCAAATGCTGCCAAGCGGAAGGGAATACTGTCGGCTTCTTCGTTTGACGCATTTTCCAAAGAAGGCAAGATATCCTTGCTGCCCTTAGTGAGGGTCCACCGTGGTTTGAATGTTCTCTCAAGTCTAACGACTTGACGCGCATTGATGCTCTCAATAAATCTGTCGAGCTCTGGATACGACGCAGCTTTGCCTTGCTGAATCTCAGCAAGAGATACTCGATGGATATCCGGAGCTGACTCGGATATCTGGATGATGCCCTCCCATCGTTCGTCAATAATGTTTCGATGAGTAGAAAGAATTTTCTCTACCAAGGGTAGCCATGAATAGGATTGGTCTTCATCAAGTTTCAGCAAGCGTCTCGAAGTTTTGGCAATCATGCAGTACACAAGATCGCTGGGAAGGCTGTGTTTCTCACTAGCTTGCAAGATGCATGCCATAAGAAAGACCATAAATTCCTTGTAAAGAAATTCATTGGTGGCAGAGCGTGCAAAGAGAGTTTGGATGGTCACCCGGACCAGCAGCCACAGAGGTGATCTCCGCCATGGTGATTTTGCATTTGACCACAAGACTTCCTCTCTTGTGTTTTTCCAAATCTGACGTCTTTGAACAATCTCACCCATAGAACTAAGAACAGAAGCCAGAAAATCAGTTACCACATCTGGAGCAGTGGTGTCCCGTTCTTCAATGTGCTGGTCTCCAGCCTTCATCACCTTCGGTTTCATAGCCGCTACCTCTTGGCGACTCATTTTTGCGATGGTATTGGCAAGGGCGATTTGGAAATTCTCATCTGTGAAGATCGGGATCTTCAGGGCAACAGAGGAAGCAGGAAAGTTTCTTTTGAGACGCCCTAAAGTACCCATCACCATCTCGCTTTGTGCTGATAGTTCAAACGGTTCAAAGATTATCGAATCGTTTTCGCGAGTCATCATTATACCCGCATTCTGCGCTTTAACGTGGATCGGGAGCAGTCCTCCTGTCGCCGGGTTAGTTGTTGCCGTGAACCTGGCTACTCTTTAGTCGACAGGAGCCACGTACCGTTCGTCTCAAAATCTTTGAATGCATCCTGTAGTGAGAGCTCAGTTGCAAAGCCGTCGACATCCCTCACAGCCTTTAGACGCCGTATCATGCCAATCGCAGTATCAATCGCAAGCTTGTCATTTTGCTCGACGTTAGGTCTGAAAGCTTCCAAAGCCTTGAGAACAATCTCCAAGAGCGCGGACTCGTGTGAAGCATCATATGGGTCATCACCGCTCTGTGGCAGCATGGGAGGGAGGACCACATGCTCCACGGCATATTGTATTTCCCCGCGCGAGAGGTTTGGCATTGATATGGAAATCATGGTTTAAACCAGTTGAACAGGTCCGAATGAACAAAAAGTACAGGCCGCAAAGCAGTGCTTTGGGTAGTGAAAGAATAATATTTTATCGATTTCTCTGTTGTAAATATCTCAAATGTTTGTTTGACTGTAGAAAAAAGTGAGAAAGAGAGGAAACCCTTTTTTTTAACATGGACGACGCAAGGCTGCTGGAGCGGGGACACACAAGGTAGGCCGCCCGCAGATCTGGGCTGTGTCAGTAAATCAGGCAGCCAGGCAAATTCACAGCATTGCCATCCAACAAGTTACTTTCACATCGAGTAACCAACACCTAAGAGGTGAATTGGTTCAGATATGCGGATAATAACCACCGATGAGCCTCCAAATACGCCCGATTTTGCAGGGCTTGTTTGCGATGACTGCCTACCCGGGATTGCCCCCTTGCACCCTCTAATATGTTAGGTGATTTAGTTAATACACTCGCATTAGCGGGACGGGAGTAAGAAGGAAGTTGCGAATAATTCTTCAAAGGCCTCCATAGAAAGCATCTGGATGGGTAATAATCTGGCTATCTCCCCTTAATCTTAGTGAAGACAGGAAGTGACGGATTATTACCCCTGCTACGACAAGCCCCAGAGACGTGATTAAAGTCCTCCCACTGAAAAAGCAATCACATTAAATCTAATATGAGTATTATCGATAAGAGCTTTTCTTTTTTTGTTGCTTTTCATGCGAATATGAGTTGGATCTTACTCAATATTTCTCTCGTTGTCATGGATCTCTCGCGTTATCCCGAATTATTTCTACCTACAAATAATACACGACAAGGCAACATGCGAGCGACTATAATTCAACAGCTTTGACATATAATCGCATAACTAAAAGCAAGCAGCGAGAAAATGGGATTCTCATAAGTCTTTCATACGACAAGACACTGCAGCTCCGTCAGCCTACCATCAGCAACTCAGTCCTTGATCTGTCCATCCATGATCCAGTGAGCATAGCCTAAGTAGCGTGAATAGCACTGTATATATTTGCATCTGATGAGTCTCGTGAACGAGATCGCAGCATGACGGGCACTCTTCCCTGATCTAAAATCACAATCACGTCCTCGAACCCTATCAAACCTCGAAGAACCATACTAAAGTACGCCCCGTTGACGGTACACAAGTTCTAATATTTGATGTTTCGTTCTAGTACATCCTAGCATACCGGATCGTCAGCGGAGTCGAGATACCCTTCCAGTAGAAGGAAAATGCTTTCTTATCCTCATCCTATTCACACTTCTCAAGTCGCTAGATAGGATAATTTTGCAATCCATCGCTGTGTTTCACCAAGAGGCTCAAAATTGGCTCTTTAGTGAGGTATGTTTTACACTCAGCGTAGATAGACACCGTCTTCATCCAGTCCTTTACCACTTTTATTTTTCTCGCGAAATGATTTGAATCACCCTCCACTTTCGGGATATGGCTACTGCGACCAAGGCTTATGCCTTTTAGTCTCAGCACGTTGTCAGTCGCAAAATATGGAATATCGAGAACCTGCCGACCTGCACAAAACACTGGGCGCTGCCTATTTAAAAAGGCTCACATAGATTCACGAGGTCTTGCATTTGTAATATCCACTACCCAAAAGGCCAAACTGGTCAGGCAAAGCTCCTCGTAATTCATATACCAGGAATACTGGCATATGGTGCCTGGATTGCTAGAGCTATCAATAGCTGCTCAGGATGCTTCTGTGAACAATTCCTACCTCGAATTTTGGTAATCGACCTCGTGCCATGAGGCTCACATCCCAAGCCTATTAATTAATAAATTTTGTCCCGAGGATCCGTGGCACGTGTTTCCATCTACAGAGGACGACACCTGGCGCCAGAAGCTGGATATTCGGGGAATATAACAGGTCATGTGTAATTCAGACGCGATTCCGGACTTTGGACTCTCGAAAAGCAGCTTTTAATCCTCACGGTCTGTAACCTATCGCTTGCTCTTCTGGATCTGCTTCGCCTCAGCCGGCCTAAGAGTCGGACGCATATCCTAATTTCTACAACGATTAACACCCACGCATCAACCTGGCCAACTGATGGCCTAAAGAAAGGAGAAAAACACTCTCAGAGGGGTTATTTTAAACCACTGCTCCCTTATTTGAGAGAAAGGCCTTACAAATGCATCACGAAGATATCCTGTAGATTATGCTACCTGTCATGCCAGGCCTCCGCCCCCAACCGTCAACAGGCCGTGTTTCAGTGCATGTACGAACCCTCCCCACACTGAAAGTCCACATAGGCGTGTTCTTTTGTCGCAAATCTCTGCTCAAGCTGTTCATTACCACTGAATACTTATTTATTGAAGAGGTGAATTTGAAATAGTAGCATATGTTTCTGCCGAATCGGCGGACCAGCCAAGGCGGTCTCATTTTCTCCCCTTGCAAACAATTAGCATCAGCCCAAGGTCTACGAAAGCAGGGATGACTGCATTTGGTCCGATGACAGCCCACGATACGCACCCAGCGAAGAAACAAAACAAAATGTCTGCTGATGCTCGAAAGCTGCAAGCCAAAGACTAATGATATCGTAGGGTTTAAAAATATACTCAAGAAAATGACATGAGAATTTCGACCAAGTCATAGTCGGGAATATCCAAATTAATGATGCCAAACCCCGAGCTATAAAAGAAATGATCTGCAGTCGCAGTGGTGTATCTTGAAAACTTCGCCACTGCTTAAGTATGAAAATGAATGTATTGTTAAAGTCTTCGCATCCACACTACGCCACCTGTGGTCCTGTTTTTGCTTGCTTCCACCGCCTAATAAATGCGGCGTCTTTCCTCACTTCGGCACTCATCTTGCACAGCCTTTCGTCTGGAGTCTTGGCCTTGGCTTTGTATCACTCTCCCAATCTCTTTTTTGGCCCTGCCATAGATTGAATGAGGAATCCTGTGATCGAGATGCCAGATAACGGGTAAGCATCTCAATTTCTTCGCCGTCCCGCCCAAAAACCCGCAACAAACCATCCTCTAGTATTCGACCTTGGGTCCTAGACCGATAAAGTTTATTCCAGCCTTTGGCGATGTCTTCATTGCAAAGCAAGCCATCCCCATCGATGAATCTTTGTCTCATCTCCTCAGGACGGTTCATGTAACACATATCACTTCCTGTGCCTGCGATGCAAATCTCCCCAGGGAGTCCAATTGGAAGTGACTTTAGATTTTGATCGACAATTATAATAGAGGAATTGGGAAGAGTGCGTCCGGCGGGATCACCATCTGATACATCAAAGAGAAACGGAACGACATACTTGGAGCATTCCAGACCTGCCTCAAGTGACCCGTAGACATTTATAAGTTGAAGTTTCGAGAGACCGAGACTCTTGAAGGCTCGTCGTAGTTAAAGCGTGACTTTGTCACCCAGAGACAGTGCAACATTCCAAGATTGACAGTTCCGCAGCTTCCCTAATGCGTGGCGAACAAGTTGCAAAGGCTCGGATGGCTCCAATACAGTCAGTGTTATCCGTTCCGTTGTCATAATATCTGCGATTTTTGCTGCGGTGCACTTCCGCTGATCGAATGCAATGACAAGCGTGCCACCATTTGCAAGGCCACAGAAAGTTTGCTCAAGCGAACCTTTCAGGCCAAGTGCAGTTTGATGGAGGACCACTTCTCGGCCAAGCTGATTAGAGATTCCCCATATATAACTCAGTAACGCATCATGTGTTGTCAAAACACTTCTAGGTATGCCAGCCGAGTCATCAGTATACATCAAGAAGCCATGTTCTGTCCCTTTCGCTTTGATGCTCCCATTTGCATTGAACTCACTCTTTGTTTGTAGAGCAGATGTGATGTTGACTGCGACTCCATCATAACTCGAAGCCAGCTTCTTGCCAATTCCAAGTGTTTCGTGTTCACAAATTAACAGAGGGTTGACAGTCAGCGACAATGCCTCTCAAGAAGCTCTCTCCGTGTTCAGGGCTTAATGGAACATAAACAAGACCACTTCGCATGATTGCTATCAAAGTGCAGATGGTGTTGATCGCAGGATTCATGAGAATTTCAATGTGAGAGCCACTGTGATAGCTATCAAGGGACTCGGCAATTTTATTGGCTCTCCTCATCATCTCGCCATACAAAAATGCCTCGCCATGGCTGTCTTTTAGGGCCACAGAATCGGGATAAAGAGTTGCGACATCGGATATTCAGTGCGCCAGAGTCTCAGGCCAGTCGACAGGCACATGCAAACCCCTACCAAGCTCAATCGCTCGTCGAAGCTCCGCAACAGAGGCTAGCGAACAGTCAGAGACTAGAGTGGATGGTTCGGCAAGGAAGCCTTCCATAACACGCTGGTACCATTTCAACAACCTTTTCGTATCTGGGACACTGTAAAACTGTTTCTGCGTTACAAACTGCAAACACAGTTCTCCTGATGGTAAGTCCGTTATCTTGAAAACGAGATCGCTGGGATTTCCAGTGTCGATAAAGTCGGTGTTCCACTCAATAGGATATTCACTCATATAGGTAGGCTTGGAAAAGCCCATGCGATAATTAAAAGCGATGTGGAAGAGTGGTTTTCCCGGAGCCCCAATGGCGCTTGCAGTTGCATCTTGTGGTGCACGCGAATTTGCTAGAATTGCAGCAAAGTTCTGTCGAGTTCGACGTGCAAATGCATCAAACTTCTCGTTCGACTGCATCGTGAAACGTATGGGTAGCCTGTTGACAAAGTATCCAATGGTGCCAAGCTCATCCGGTCCTGCCCTGTTCGCATGTACGAGACCGACGTTGAAGTCCTGAACTCCCAGAGATCGCGTGACAAAGGTAGCGAGGGTAGAGAGGTAAAAGTGCAGCTGCCCTACTCCAATCTGCTTACATGCCTGTCTAACTTGATGTGCAAACTTTGCATCAAGTCTAGTCGTAACGACATTTGTCTTATGAGATAAGTGCAGTGGTCTGTGTTTGACCTTTGCAAACGAGAACAACGGAAGAGGATCAGGCAAATTATTGTAAGTACGTTTCCCAAAGTCAAGTTCTGTCCGGATAAAAGTAAGCTCACGCTCCCTTCGTTGCTTCATCGCGATGCCAATTGACTGCCCAACAGCTGGGCTCAGTTCCGTACCAACGTACGCAATTGCCATTTCTCTTTGGAGAAGCTACCAGCTGAAACCGTCCATAACAATGTGGTGTAGCAAATAAACGATAGCTGGGTGGCTGGAAGCGAGAGTAGCAGAGCTCTCATTAATGGAGCAGTCTCGAGATCAAAAGTAAACTTACTCAATTTGTCAATCTCCACCTGAATATCGGCCTCATCATAGACTGCCTTCTCCTCCAAAATAATTCTGGGCCGGTCATGAACTACCTAGAAAGGATTTCCAGTGCGCTCGTGCATGAAGAACACCGTCCGAAGAGCCTCATGTTTCATAGCCACAGCTCGGAGGGCAGCATTTAACCGTTGACTGTCAAGCAATCTGTGAACCCTTCCATCGATTACAAGATTGTAAATCGACTTATCCTTCAGACTTTGATGTAGCGAATACAGAGCCTCCTGACTGGGAGACAGTTGTCCGATTTTCCCACAATTGGCGGTCATCAAGTTGGTTCTTGCGTTCGACACGTCGTGATCCATAGGCGGCGACTCGATCAACTGGGCTGCAGCCATTTTTCCACTTTCCGATATCGGCTCGCGCTCGGAAGTTGAAGCAAGCCGACTTTTGTCGGTATCTGGTTGCAGTTGGATTGTCGTTGCTGAGAAGGGATGGAAGCTAGGATCACTGCAGCATTAACGTGTAAGGACAAAGATACTGCCTCCCTTTTTGACCACTTCATCTGTCTCTCAATAAGCTACGGAGTACTTATATACAGAGTATTGGGCGTAGATCAAGAATTATCGCTTGTTTCGCTTGAAATGTTCAGCCGTCCCCTAATTCCGGTACTCTTATTACTGTCGCGGAGGCTCCACAGCCAGCATGACACTTGTATAAGTAGGCAAAGTAAAACTTGTTCCAAACCTGTACAGAGTGCATTTCGGTGATCCGTTTTATGTACGGAGTATGTACAAGTATTCACTGGCACGATTTTTCTCCTTACTACTCCGTACCTGGGTGAAGGTTTTCTGTCTCATCATCCTCTCGCACAAACTGTTATCTAAAGCCTTCCTCAAAACTGGTTGCGAACCATTCGCTTTCTAAGGTGGGCAATAGAAACGCACTACTTTCAAACATCGGGTTCCTCCGACATTTGAGATGTCTCGACAGCTCATTTCGCTGTCCCAAAAAGTCCCGACCCAAAGAATGGTTTGGGCTAAGACAACCACTCCTACATCGTCGGAAATCTGCTCACACATTTTGGAACAATTATCAGCCTTATGACTCGTTTTAATCTTAGATAAACGGACCGTCACGAACTGTGCGCACCTTCTGGAATTGCGCCGTACCTAGGTAAATAAATTTAGTATTGGCTAGGCTTAAATCAACCTTAAAGGTTGTAATGCAAGTCTACTCAAGTATTGGGGAAAAGATCTCCATGCGTGGAGTACCGCAGCCCCCCCCCATCATTCTTACTAGGCCAATTCCAAATTCTTTTTGTCTCGTAAATTTTCAACCCTACGAATGAAGCTATGATCATTCATTGCGTAAGAAGCATATTTAGGATGAAACAGTTCCATGATGCATTTCAACAGACCTTCTTTTCTAACTGAGACCATAGTGTAGGGTAGGACTTTTAATACCCGTCAAGTGACCGTACTTTTGGTAACCAACTCAGGAACACAGTTCCAGTCATAAAATCCAGGATCATAAAATAACATGAATAAATTAGGTTAAATGATGTAGCTATAATAAACAATTACCACCTTAGACTTTTGTGCCTGAATAACATACCTTGTTCCTTTAGTGGGTGGTCACCAAAGGTGGAACCTACGCGTAACTTGATCTCGACTTTTGTTTGGCTGTCCCTCCGTTGCTTTGCGAAACTGACCTGAATTGCCTGACTACATTACATCTCCGGTGGCTATTGTAAACAATAATTCTTCCGTGGAGGTGATCGACGACTCTAAAAACTACAATGCATATCGAATACTTCAAACCATTTTATCGCTAATTGAAGTTGATTCGTTACATTATAATTAGCTTAAACCTGTATGACAATTTTTTTGTTGATGCTCTTTCTGGGCTAGGTTATATTCTTCCTACCCCTCCGTATTTTGCAAAATCGTCAAAGGTCAATCGTGATGCTCTCTTAGACGACATTTTCAAGTGTTTGAGTAGACTCCCCCATCGGACCGAGCAAGGCCATAATTGCGGGGTGATTCAAGCCCATTGGACACCGGGGTGTGATAAAAGGGCGGGAGACTAAGGCATTACGATCATCGTGATATAGCATTCAGCCTCGCCAAAGAACCAGGCTCAGCTTCGCATTTTGGCTGCGGTGTGGCTGTGTAGATCGGCAGTGGTCTGTTGATGATAACCTCTGTCACTGGAAAAGCTTAAATCGGGAGGAATAGTGAATTGCGTTAGTTACTAATGTTACATTGTCTTCTATAAAGAATAAAAAGGGATTGCGGTTGAGGCACACTCTAGGAGGGCCTCTGCGCATCGAAATAATGGGCATAATTCAGTTTCACCAAGTTCATATTTTGACAAAAGTGTTAGTCAAGCTGACGTTAAGTACGGCCCTCTTGTGGAAACCTAACTAAGCACTTGCTTTAGGTTGGATAACGAAGCATCCTTGTGAATCAATGATGCCTTTGCACATCTTTGTCTCTATCAGTTAAGCTCGGTCTTTGGTTATTTGCCGTAATGATGCGCAGGAAAGGTTTACTTCGTCGCCCTAAGCCACAATATAGCAACGGCATTTCTGACCCACGACTACTATGCGGGGGGCTGATTAGCATGCTGGAAAGGTTAGAGACAATTTTGGTGTCCAATTCTGTACAGTTTGGCCTCAGGGCGCGTTTTACAAGCCTTTGTTGGTCTGCGCAGCGTCATTTGAGTAGGATGATCCTTACAGATAGTTTATTGGCTGGACCAACTTAGGCACGATTACAGTCTGACATGGTTTCATGATGTCAATCATATTCTTTCACAGCGTCTTCATTCCACGTTACCTTTCCTATCTGAATGTAAGGCGAGCTCTAGCTGCCGGGGGCGGCATTAAACTTGATGGAGGATAACTCATGCATGCAGTTGATTGAGTCTAAGATACGAGCCAATCAGTGTTTAAACTATGTCGTATTATTGCAGTAGCGGTAACAATGCCGCCACCTTCACCACAACGGGAATCTAAGTCATCCCCAACGGCAGCGGGTGGCCTAATGGCAATATCCCACGATGTACCGGCTTCAAACGTTGCCGGATGGTGTGGCGTTCAACAACCTTGGAATTGATGGAATTAATGCAGTCTGTGGGCGATGGGGAGAAAGCGCGTGAACAACGCTAGGATACTTTGGTGGACGATCGACAAAAAGGTGATTTTTGGCTCGAATACTTATATTGCTGAAGCTAAGCAAATGGTCCGAAGTGCTGTCCACCACTTACCCCCTGTGTTTCGTTTTCAGCCGAATCTAGACTCTCAGCTCAACCTGATTTTGCGAACATTCCCCTCTTACCCCTCTTACCCCAAAAAAGCCACAAAACGGCACATAATGGATCGGCAGTTGTCCCGTCCTTGATTTCAGGAGGGGTCGGCTCATCGCGTCCAGTTGCGGGATGTCGCCACAAGCTTTCAATGACCGGGAGGCGTAGTTACATTAACCACATTGAATAGCCTCGTGGATTGGGGCACAAAGTTTGGATGAACATGGAATGCCGGATCTAACTCATATAGTCCTCATTGTATGTAATTGAGTGATGTCAGACACAATCGGATTGAGAGATGAGAAGATTATGGGATATGTGCGAAACAGAGACATGTCTTCAACGCCTTTGCTCTTCAACTACAAGATAGATATAGGTAAGCCACGTTTTGCGCTTTGGTTTGGACTGAGAAAGCTTCAAATAAGCTCCCAGCCTGTTCGCAACCTTTTCGGCCTAATATGCATTAGCTTGCATTAACAGGACGACAATTTGTTGATCTCTCCTAGCGGATGTAGATGCATCTCCGGCACGTCTGGCTGCCAAGCTCTCACACAGGCTTTATGAAGACTTTACCTTAAACAAGGAAGTCACAATGACACAACTGCAATCAATGGAATCGATGAGCTTGCAGAATTCACTTGTTGTGGCTGGTGCCGGTGCTGCTGGCGCTTCTTTGCGAGGCATTTAGATATTTGCTGATGAAGGATATTGCTTAATAAAACGTATATATATCACGTCCTCCTCTATGTCTAGACTCCTCTCATCAAGCTCAACAACAGCATCCACAAGCACATTCATCACTCGCTACTAAACAATCGCCCTTCTCAACCATCTTTATTATCAAGTTTACCTTGCACAAACCTTCAAAATGAAGTACACTGCTGCTCTCTCCGTCCTTGCTTTGGCTGCCACTGCTGCTGCCGTTCCCACCGAGATCGTTGCTCGCACTGGCGGCGGCGGCGGTGGCCATGGCGGCTCTGGCGGCTCTGGTGGTGTCTGCAACAACAACAGCCAGCAGGTCTGCTGCAACGGCCTCCTCACCTGCCTCATCCAGGTTCTCGGCTCCAGCTGTGACAGCCACTCCTACTGCTGCAGCACTGGAGCTCCTGTTGTAAGTCACGAGAAATATCATCCAGACACTACAAGCTTTCAGCAGACTAATTGTTTATCTCTTTCATCTAGGGCTCTTTGATCAACATCGCCCTTCTCAACTGTGTTTCCCTCTAAATGCATCGCTTAGATGGGTCCGGCTGATCTCTGTGGATGCAAGGGTGGAGTCAGCTATGTCAATGGTGATTGGAAATTAAGATGCTATGTTGGATATCGCCAACTTGGAGATATCGTCCACTCATTAGTATTATTACAAACCAGGGCCGGGAACTGGATCGCTACTCTGTATCACTTAGTGAACATAATTATCAGGCGTAAAGACAATGGCACCAGTAAATTCTGCCAGCTCACTTCTTTCCAAGAAACATTTCCGCTCATGCTTTAGTGTCTGACCCAATCGAGCTTTTCTGATGTGATACCAAGATGAGGCACATTCATTTCAAACAAATTCTGCGTACGGGGAAAAGGCCCCCTTCGTCGAGCCCTGCCGGGCTTTTGTTTTCCATAAACGGGTTTATGTTTCGGGTTTATCTTAGATGACCCGTAGCAGATTGGCGAAATGGGATTATCTACTGTAGTTCATATCTAGGGAGGGATATGATCAACTTACGTGAGCCTCGTATTGATTCAGGGGTGAGACCCTCAAATCTCAACATGCCGTGTTATTATTCCGAGTAACTCAAGGTTGCATCAAAAGCACCAATAGTTATTGCTACAATGAAATGAAATATTCATAAAAAAGATTATAGCATTTAATGAGAGATCAGATTTTCACACGGCGTTCTATTCCTTGTAGACATGCTACATGTCGCCATAATTCGAAAACCATAAAGACGGCCCAGCACCATTTCAGATGCACTCTCAATACGGGACTTCATGTGATGAGAATAAATTTTCTTCCTGTCCCATGTTTGCTTGTTTAAACCCTTTGGCTCAGATAACATCCGACGAATTATTTCACAGCCTCTTCATAACCCACAACTGAATCACGCGCACGCGCACAACTTGATGGATTTATGAAACTAGAATGCCCTAATTCCGGTAAGTTAACCATTGTGTATGGTAGTGCATGGAGACAGAGTACTCCTGATAGAGCTGGCTTGTTCCACGACCCGATCCTCATCATCTTGTCGATATGGGTACCGACGGTGATGATCTGAGAAAGGACCCTTTCCTCTAGAGATGACTGCCTGAGATAGCCATTTAAATAGGTATTTGGAGGATATCATATTAGCCATTAATAAGCGCCAAATATCAATACCAGGGGACCAAACAACAACCTCTAGATCACATTACTAGTATCGAAAGTCCATACATCGGTCATTTCATAATCCCATACTACTAGGCGGACCATTCATCTTATCTTACAAGTAAGATTTTTCCGAGAGAGTGTCTTGGGTATTATCATACCTCGTTCTTCCCCTTAATAAGAAGCTCATAAGGTCAGATAAAACTAGGCGAAGAGCCTGTTAAGAGATTTAATCTTTTTTCATGGGCGACATTTTGCGGAGTTTGCGCACATACGAACGTCTATATAAGGGTCATTGAAGCTTGATATTGACATGATCAATAAGCAGTTATCTTAATTTTCACTTTTATAAGCCATTGGCCAACAAAGCAACCCGTTAAGATTATGGTCGAGACATACCAAACGAAATTAAGCTTGACACAGCGCTCGTCCACGTATACATTATTCGCACCATCCTAACCTTTGGACTCCTATACTATCAGCCCGTATCATTTCTCGACATCAATCGAAATGATATTCCCCTCTACTCACTACTGGGGAGAGTTTTGCCTCGAAGAGATCGATGTACAGGTTAAAGTGCAGAACAGACATATTTCAGGGGAGCCCACCAAGCATTCCCGTATTTCTGGGGCAAGGGTTCCCTAGGCCAAAAACCGATACCTGACCCTTTATTTATTCATTCTGGTTACTTGGAAGCTAGAAACCTGATCAGTAATGGCACTGTAGCAGATTTGGAAACGCTATCTGTCCAGGTCCGCGAATTCTTCACCAAAGTATTCAGAGACGTCGATGACGTTCCAGAAAACCCCCTCTTAGGTGAAGTAGGGTCCATATCCTCTCTGGAACTAGCACCCAGATTAGTCCGGCTGTGCCTATCCTCTGACCTCGAGTGCTGGAAAGTGGCTCAACACGCAGTCGGCAACATTCTACCACCAAAAGGAGCCAGGAGAAGTCAAGCGTCTGACAGAGTCCTTTGGAATTTCGGAGCAACGGACTGTCCCGAAGCCTTAAAGACGAACAATGCACTATTCGGCTGTGGAATCGCCGATTTCCTCATTGGCAGCGCTGACGCACCAACCATGTTCTCCAACTATGTGACAGACATGGCCTTCTACTATGAGCACGGCTATAACTACATCTTCCCAACGCTGGAACTGCTTTTGAAAAGAGGCTTAACAGACCCGCATGCGCTGCGCACTCTGGGGAGTCGTGAACGGCGAGACAGCGTCTGTCTTGGCAAACGGTACATCCAAAGCAAGATCGCACTGGAGAACCAGCACAAGGCAGACTTAACGAACCGGTCAGCGTAATTGAGCCGGCGTACTGCATAGATCGTTTGTCTTTTTGAGAGTAGCCTCGCGGGCATGGCGGCCGATGCAATGGCACAGGGTTTCGATCCAGGTGCCGTTATGAACGACATGGTCTTTAGCTGGCCGACCACTGATATCGTTGATGTGGGAAGTGACTTGGTGAATTCTGAGGTTATGAATTCGTTCTTGAATGTGGCAGACATCACAAGCACAGGTATCGTGAGTGAGGAGATACTGCGTAGAGTATATGATGCCTACGCCGCAGCAGGGGCCAAGATACTGACTCAGAGGTGGCATGAACCATTGGCCAGGATGTGCGCCAACCTGTATAGGTGGCACATTCAGAATGACCGGCACATGTTCTTGCGGCGCGCGATTCTGGGATGGCACAAAGCTCGCAAAATGCCTGCTCGGCCTCAGTGTGAGGCGGATTTCAACAAGGTATTTGACGAGGAGTACCACACAACAGGCTTCCGCAGACCACTCGATCCCAAGTATGCATGCAACGGTGAAGACCTGTGCGATCATGTTTGCTATTTTCTCGACTGCAACTGAGAGCAACCGCTGCTCTGGGGTCTCTGGTGGGTCCTTGTCATGGACCCTCTAGAGTATGTGAAGGGAGGCCAGGTCAATGAGCGGTATGAGCAAGATCTTGCTGAGGATTCGCGGCTACTGATGGCTGAGCTTTACTCCACTAGCCTGGTGCTTGAAATGACCTGGCTTATGGCTCATGCGAGCCGTCATGCCTGGCAAATAAATTATCTATTTGAGGCTGCTATGTTTGGCAGTCTTCTTGACGGAGGCACATTGGCTGGCAAACTTGATAGGCAGGAAGAGAGTGAGCTGTAGCACGTAACATTCATACAGTGATGGAACCGTCAGAATAAACTTAATGGCAATATATAGTTCTATAGTAAGAATACTAAGACGGCTTTTAGGATTAAAAGCGTTATTAAGCTATTATATAATTGAACTTTTGCATTTGTTCTTTTTGATCGATTGCTATGATTTCTTTTTCGTTTTCGGACTACGATGTTCTACACGTTGCTTGTTGTTGCTGTTTCATTTATCTCCAGACATCTGATTGGATGATAATTGCTTGCTATTCCTAATATCTAGATCATCAAGCACGCAGGACCTGTTCTAGATCGTGTTGATGATCAACATCTCAAAATCCCAAGGCGACAGCTCCAATGGGGTAGACCTACCCGGGAGCAGGAAGAGCCTTTCAGGCCCATGTTCTTCAGTGCGCTCCCCTTCGCCATTACAACAATCGAACAACCTTGGGAATAAATGAATAAAATTCAAGGCCCTAGCTAAGGCCTTTTAAGGGTTTTGGAAGAAGGCTTATATTCCTCAAACTGATCTCATTAAAAGCGGGGGTTGATTGAGGCGTTATCCAGACCCAAAAATCTGGCACACAGATAGCCAAATGTTCACAGCTTAGCCATGTGATGGATGATTGATTTGAGGGTTTGCCGTATATCCATCAATAGCGTCACCTTGGAGCCAATAGCCGTGCTGTTAATGATGAAGAATGGGGAATGGGTGCCGAAATCCGAGAGGCGATCCAATCGTGACGTTTTCATCACACAGTGGGCGGGATGACGTACGCGATCCGGCCCAAGCCATCAGAACAGGTATAGATCCATGAGATGCCAAGATAAATGACGGCTTCCCCTGTGTGACTCTCTCAAAATCTCAGATTCATATTTATACCGTGTACTATTTTTTACATTCTAATACAGGCAATCGAAAACAAACGACCACCTCCATCATTCGTAATGGTTTCTCAACATGTCATCGGACTGTGTCAAGGAGCAGAGACAGTCAGCTCCATCCTGGCTAACGATCCTACAGTGACGCCGGGAGAGGCCGTCAAGCGCCTGTACGGGCACCACAAGAAGGACCTCCACCAAATGCCCAACAGAGACCGACCAGCATCATCTCCCACAGGATTAGAATCAGCGTTCAAATGTGGTCGCTGGGGCCCAACGACGCCAAGTCCTCTCTTTTTGCAGGCCTTTGCGGATTCCCTGAATTGTTTGGATGCAGATCCATTGTCAGGAGTCGTTTCTCCTCCATTAATGGGGTCTCATGGAACAATACCTCTGACAATTATTGCGCCACTGGCCGACATTATTCGCCATTGCTCAAACCTCATTGTGCGCGCCGAAAGAGAAGTCTTTTTCATCACATGTGCGTGGTCACCTTCCGTAGCTCAGCAGCTCATAAAAAAGGCTTTGATCGAGCTTTCGAGACGAGCCGGACAGCGGGGACAACGAGTGGTAGTGAAGATGATGTACGACAAAGCATCATACTCAAATCTCATGGATGCTCATCAGCTTGTGAAGCCTGCGGCATATACGTCCAAGTCAATTCAATTACCATCTCCCGAAGAAATCCCACATCTTGACTTTCAAGTCGTCAGTCTACACCGAATCGTCCTGGGCACACTACATGCCAAATTCTGCATCGTGGATCGAAAGATTGCCGCAATCATGAGCAACAACGTCGAAGACAACTCCAACATGGAGATGATGGCACATGTGGAAGGGCCAATTGTGGACAGCATCTACGACACGGCGCTGATAACATGGAACAACAACTTCAGCCCATGCCTTCCATCACATGATGCTCCGGCGACAGAGGGTGGCTTACCAACAGCCAGCAAGGAGCCCATTTACCTTGAGCGCGGGCAAGGTAGAGATCAAATCGATATCGCAGCAAATGGCCATGCCCACGCAACATTACCAGAGCACACACCGCAGGATTCTCACTACGACGTCGACCTTGCCGCTGAAATTGATCGAATACAATCTTGTTATTCTACCAAGCCGGACGAAACCCGCCTACAGGCAGTAAATCGGCAACTCAACCTTGCAGCCAAGAATCCAATCGAGCCTACTGGGCCGGACATCTCCGTCGGTGAAGAAATGACGCCTTACATCTCAACAGGAACCGCATATCCTGTTCCAATGGCTCTCGTATCACGCCCTCCATATGGCTGTGTTGATTCCAAAAACGTTAATGTGCCTCAAAATGAAGCCTGGCTGTCATTAATTCGCAACGCCAAACAGCATATTTTCATCCAGACACCGGACTTGAACGCTGAGCCTCTGATGCCTGCGCTTGTTTCTGCTCTAAAACGTGGCGTCGAAGTGACATATTATGTATGCTTTGGATACAACGATGCTGGAGAGATCATTCCTGGGCAAGGCGGAACGAATGATCAAGTAGCGCAAGCCCTCCTCGCGTCTCTCCCGCCTGCTGGACCGGAGCGGAAGTTGTTACATGTCTACAACTATGTTGGAAAGGACCAAGATCATCCCATTCACCAATCTTTTAAATCTCGTGCCTGCCACATCAAGCTGCTCATTGTGGATAACACCGTAGGGATACAAGGTAGCGGAAACCAGGATACTCAATCTTGGTTTCATAGTCAGGAAATAAACATCATGGTGGATAGTCAAGAGATCTGCGAGAAGTGGCGAGAAGGGATTGAGAGAAATCAGAATACAAAGCTTCTTGGGAGAGTATCAAAGGATGGCATCTGGAGAGATGCGGCGGGGAATCCAGGGAAAGGCTATATGGGCAACCCAGGCCAAGTAGAGGCTCTGTTTAAAGGCGTGGGGGGGATGTTAAAAAAGATGAAAGACACTGGGAGTCTGGGATGATAGACATTTAGTCATACCTGTTGTTTCTATGCCAAGAGCTTAGCTGCGGACTTTGAGATTATACATATTAGTATCCCGGAATTCATTACGAGCAGTGCCATCAGGTTAAGCGTGTGTTCATCGCGTAGATGCCTCCATTCGCGGAAAAAGTGGCTATGAGTTTCTGGGGGATGTGAGACAGTAATAAATTACACATAGTAAAACATACATTGACAGTGGTAGCCTTCGTCGTGATCACAGAGGTATTAGAATATGTTGTAATGTGGCTGCGTTCAACCGAGGCCGAAGCATATATCCAGATGATCACTTAGCTGCTTCGTTACATCGAGTAGAACGCGAAGAGCCATGATCCAACACCTAAACCACCGCAGTTATCCCAAAGATCACCAAGGACAATACACAGCACCCCGGGTTTGTTCTCTATTCATCAGAATCCTAGCTCTTACACAACTCTCAAACAAAATCATCACCCTGGACATTCAGTTAAAAAATGGCCAGCATGACAACAAACTTCTCAGTATGATTAGACTATTCTGCTAGTATGACGCCTGACCCGGCCCCTGCTCAGTCTGCTATTCAACTAATGCAAATAACTCTACGCCTGGCCAATATCCAACTAACAAGTACCACATATCCATTTATGAGAGGCACACGGTCCAAATTGGGGGGTCTTAACACAAGATAAGCCAGCCGATCCGCTGGGCTTGCACTCAAATCCATGGGCCGAGAGTCCGTCCAGGAATTGATCGCGGTGGCGGGCAGCCGGCATTCTGCATGCTGTATTGCAGGAATAGGAGCATCTTCCACCCTGCTCGGAAGCAGAAAGGCAAGCGTTCTGACAAGCAGCGTTGACTGTGGCTAGATACGCCACCGCAGACACGAATGAGAATGCCTTGACCATTGTGGCTGATTGAGCAAAAGTACTGCTTTATTGTCAGTGTGTGTAAATGCCATGTTTGTCAGTTATGCTTACATGAACAGTCCTTGACTGAGGTAAATGTGTGGCCGTGATTGTGATGGTGTCAAGCAGGCTTATAGTGTCCAATGGGAGAGAATGAATCTTCTGAGTATTGTACGGATATTGGTCTTTCTTCTGGCTGGGAGTTGGGACGATGCAAGTCTTATAAAGAAAAAATTACATTCTTTCCCCTGATATTATACGTGTAATACTGTGGGACTTCCAACTATTACAATCGCCCTAGTGACGCTCGCTAAGATACCAAGTGACCTCAGTATGCATAAGGAGGCTACGTCGCTCCGTAAGTTGGAAAAAGGCCGACCTTATTTGGAGGACCGTACGGAGTACTTGTCGATGCCTGGCATCTGCGATTTTCATTGTTGATTGGAGGACATTATAATGTTTCTCAATGACCGCTTTAGATTCTGAACATGCCCCCCACATACCAAAATCCCAGAGGTAAGCAGAGGGATTGTATCTCGTCCAGGAATAGCCGCTCTGGGAAACAAATTTTGGGGCGGATAGGCGATAGATGTAGTCATGGTCCTTTCCACATTGTTCAATACCGATGTCACAATGAAGATAAGACTTGGGTAGAGTATCACCATCTTCCTAATTGTTTGAGACTGAGAAGAAGTGAGCGCCAGGTCGACTCTCGCCCAAGGGTCGTAAAGCAGCCTCCCATATGTGGAGTCGTAATTCAAAGGGCAGCTTCATAAATAAAGGGAAGATCGCATCCATCCTAATTGATGATCTCAGTCTTCCTAAACAAATTATATGATTCTAATGCTGCTGTTTGTGGGTTTGTGAAAATTGCTATGATAACTTGAGTTCACAGAAGCTCACCGAGGATGTAGAAAAGTTGGTTCGAGAGTCTGGGTTTAGAACGATGATAGGCCGCGAGCTGTATATATATATCAGAAAAATATTGTATAGAGTTTAAAAAGAGCTTTATTCATTAGTATAGCCTTTTCGACTTGCAATTAATGAGTAACAATCGGCTAAGCGTAGCTTTGGATGACTCAATGATGGCCCCAACATATGGATCAAAGTTTTGGCACGCTAATGACAGAAAGTCTGTTTCCTTACTTATTGAGTGAAGGCTAAGTATCTATCTATCTCACGTCTCTACATTGGCTCTGACTGTATACACAGTCAAGTTTCCAGGCAACACCACGTGGAGGTTGCAGAGTCCGTTTTCGTTGCCCGCGAATGCCTGCCGATCAAGCATCACAGTCAGACATCGCACCCAGATGCTTCGCCAACGGCAATCACTTTGCCAATGAGTTGACGTGGCAAGCTTTGTGAAGGGATTTTTCCATTTGTCGAGCTCAAAGGGCTGACTGCCATGTGTATCCACGGAGACCAGGTTGTGAACATGGTATGATGTACGTTGACTTGTCGTGCCATCATCCAATACCTGTTTGTCTCTTGAGACCAAGCTGCTGATTTGGTATGACGTAAGTTGACTCAACGAACCACCAGCAAATGCTTGTGTGTGTCTCTGGATCACGACTGAGACCAAGTTTTGACATTGCATAACGTAGGCTGACTCAACGTAGCGCCATACAATACTTGTCTGTCTCTTGAGGTTAAGCTTTTGGTTTGGTATGGTACAGGATGAATCATCGTGCCACCATCCAATGCCTGTCTCTCTTTTTGGACCGATGGAGGAGCATAGATGCATGAATTAACGTGCAATCCATCTTCTCAGGTAGAACCACGCTCTATGAGCAGGAGCCGTCCCGTTCGGGAGTTTGTAGATAGCATTCTTCTCCCTCTCGTATACGATCGTGAACAGGCATCGTCTGCGGTGAGAGCTCTTTCGCAAGGGTTTCGCATCATCACTGCTTTGCCCACTTCTCACAATTGTTTCGCTGGCTGTGGGATCGAACGTTGAGGGTGTTGTTGGAGAGAGTGCATGGCCGAGGATCATCATTCGTGAACAATACCGACGTTTTGTCCATCGTCCATTTGTCCCACATTCAGCTGGACCACACGAATTCGTTCTTGTTCATAGTTCAAAGCAGCTTCCCACGCCAGCTTTGATGCAATAGAGAGCCCGTCGCACAAATCGTTGATAAGGAAGCGACAAAATGTTGGGAGTGTTCGGTGGACGTCGTAGCTGCTTTTTTGTTGTATGTGTCTCGATGTCGGCATTCCACTGGCAATCAGACTTTAGTCAATGTGCTTCCAGCTGCATGAAGGCGGGAAGGGAACATGAGTCAATACCACCTTGAGATGTGACATAGGTATGGATGAATTGGTGAGTTTTTTCTTTGCTTCCATTGTTTCTCTTTCTCTCTTCTATTGCCATGAGACCTAAGGCACCTGCCAGCCTATCAATTGGTGATTGATGGTGAGTAGCGAAGTGACAAGGAAAATGCAGCAATGCACCTACCATATTATGAAAACAGCCTCTCACAGTCTGTAGTACTCTTGTCTTTAATGTTCACTACCTACCTATGTACGTAACCACCTCCCGAAACACCAGAGCTGTGCATCACCAAAATCCTGGCCAAGCGCAAAGACGTAGCGGGACTAGCCACAAGGCTAATTGTGGTCATTTTGTTTTTGCTGTCCAATCAACTCCAAAGAACTGACTGTACTGTTTGCTCAATAAATCACAGTGCTCCGTATTCTAATTTCTCGACATGGAGCATATTGATGTACCGCAATGTCACCCAAGATTCCCATGTCCCTTTAACCGTACAGTCTAATGAATTTCCTCCTGTTCTCTTGATTGATGCCCAGACTTGTACAGCAAGCTGGTGCAAGTATTTCGTCACGAAACATAGCATCTCTAATTGCCTAAGACGGACATCCCCCACCCACCCCTGTCGCGAGCTTGAAACTGAGGACAACCATGCCTCAGTAATGGCGAAGAATAAATCTTACCGTTCACCATTTAGCAGCTCATGTTTGTGAGCCTTGCGAAGGTTTACCAACTTCCAGTCGACAAAACTCCGACCTGCGACGTCGTGAACTATTAAACAGCTGTCCTCTTGCATTTCAGATATACCACCTGAGTCCCTTCGCAGTCTTGTCTTCACTCATTCAGGGAAGACTGGCTCAATTCTACGGGTGATGACATGTTGAATGGTTTTTGGGTTAGGAAGCTGTTACATAATAGATGATTTCTGAATTATGAATCCGTCTTCTACTTTTGGCTGCAAGTAGTTAATAATTTTGTTGAGGGAGTTGCCATGGCAACGAGAGACCTCAGGTGCATTAGAAATATAAAATTGTGAAGGTCTACGGAGTAAAGAGGGGAGAGAAATACTTGATGACAAGGCAAATTGCAAGTGATTTGACAACTTTACAAGCCCTCAGCAAGGAGAGCCGAATGCTTCAAGCAATACTCCATAATGTTCCGTTTCCTTCCTCTCAGGCAACATAAAATGAACATCCGATTTCTGAGTAATACCTGCTTACCTGTCTTGTCCGCCACTGTCACGCTGTATTACTAAACCTGGTGCGACATGCTTTAGCTTTTTACACTGTAGTGACAGCGCATCGCTAATCTATTCACCCCTTGCTTTTTATCCGGTTAACGCGTCGCTGCCCCCCCGCATAGCTGTGATAACAAGTGGGCTAGGACCAGGAGAAGTGAAACCTCCATTAACATCGGTCAGTCGGTGCACATAGGCACCGATGAGTGCGGAGAGCCGATGGCCCGCGTGATACAGCTGTACTCCATACGGAGTAGATACTACATAATACTGCAGAAACGCGTATACATGTTTGATGGTAGAAGAGTTGGCGTTGGCTCATTGGCCAAGGACGAACGGACCAGAGACATGGCATGCAAATAGTGCGCCTCAGACGGCTTGTGGGAGAATCATATATAACCAGTACTAAAGTCTAATGACCTTCTTTTGTAACATCTCAAGTAGCGGCGCACGCATTGGCCGTGATTCAACCCCGATGTGACATCTTCGTACTTGTATTTCAGATGGATTACACCGCGATAATGACCAAAGTAGTAGGCCACTCTACCAATGGTGCCTGAATAATACTCCCGAGACAGCATTCGTCGAGTGGCATTCCTCTTTGCCGCCATTAGGCCATGCATGTTTTACAAGACTACAACTGATTGGCCATCTAAATAAGGCACTGGGGTGCCTGAGTAAGGCGGTCGACATGGAAATAGTATACAATGTGACATGGCTTGAGCTCCTGGCTTTGGCCGTATTTCTTACACGTAATCCGCCCCTGGTTTATAATGCATTATAAAGAGGGACTTCCCATTCTTTGTTGGAACTTGATTTTTTCTTCAGGCAACGACCTATTTCTATTTACTCAGGCTCCTTAGGAAACCGCACCTCATCACTCGTATATCATGAAGTTCACAGCTACTCTTCTTCTTACCAGCTTGATCGCCTCTTGTCATGCCTCCATTTCAAAGCGTGATGAATGCCCTGGATTTCTAGGTAAGCGTGCAAAGCTGATGTGTGTGGCCTGCGATCTGATGCTAATGATTCTCTCAGGGAATTGTGCTGAAGATGAGTGCTGTGAAGGACTGAAGTGTGTTGATGACACTTGCGTGCCTGATGAGTGCCCTGGCTTGTTTGGTAAGTAGACGATTAAATATGTATCAGAGTGCATCATACTGACGACAACTATAAGCGAGCTGTGCCGATGAAGATTGTTGTAAAGGACTGACATGTGTCGATGCTACTTGTATTGTTGTGGATAGCTGCGCTGAGTTGTTCGGTATGTCGCTATACCATTCTTGTGCCCCCCCCCCCCCTCTCCCATACTAATACTGAATTTTCTAGGTAATTGTTCTACCGAACCATGTTGTGAGGGACTCGAGTGCGTTGATGACACGTGCGTTGCCAAGTCTAGCGAGCTGTGATTTCGCGGTTTCTTGTTGGTATACATAATGATTATATAGCGACCCTTAACCCTTGTGGATGAGAAACAGAAAAAAACCCCTACGTAATAAGAGATGTATACAGACTCTTTTTGAGTAGTCAAACAGTAAAGGGATTGTATTGCTGGTCAAGACTCTTTTGGAAAGTATGAATGCTTATCCCATGTTTAATAGTTCTCTGTGGACTTGAGAGTAGTATGCTTTGGAAAAGACTATGATACAGTGGGTTAATTGGAAAATTTATGACTATATATGAGATCAGGACATAAGAAATCATCGAGCAGCATCCACTCCCACTTCTGAAATACTCAAGTGGGGTAGAGCTTCAATTACGTAGGCGACTCAAGTCGACGTTAAAGACAGGTCCCACAAAAGTAATGGGCCGTGTAGATTGGCATCCAATCAAAGTGCATATAAAATATGGGAACAGTTGCTACAGTGACGCGAGAGCTATCTTTCGAACGGGGCTTCTTAAGTGTAACCTGACCCTATCCGTTTGACATATGTGCCACAAAGGTGTATCTTAAAGGAGACCTCTACCATCTCGGAATCAAAGGCATCGCACCTAAGACTTGAGAAGTTTTACGGCATTAGTAGGTGAAGGTTAAGGCGAACAGATGATAATTTTGCAGTAATAACAATGTTTGAACCCTTCAGATGATAAGGTTGCGTTATGTACATTCAATTGGTTCCGTCTGCCTCAGCAACGAAATATCGTACTCATAGCTATCTCTGTGTGGTATTCACTGACTATATGCTATCTATCGATGAACTGCGATGCCCCAGTCTGCGTGTCGCTTCTACACTCTGTCACAATATCTAACGTGCATCAATACCTTATACATGACTGATAAAAATAATTTTTTACTTGGCTATGAGAATAACCAAGATTTTGGTTATACCACCACACTACTCGCTCCCAAAAATGTATGGCTCGAGAGAGCAGAGGAGTCATCATACATTTGTGGAGACTTGATTTCCATCTCTGTCCCTGGTGGAGCTCATTGGCAACATCCTTTTTTGTCCCGGAGACGGAGAAAACAATAAATCGCTCAAGCAGCGGAGAGGAGCGGCAGGCTTCACATGTCTTCAATCTTCATTGGCGCCCCGCCTTCATCATCCTAGTAAGATTCCCATCCATGCATTAGGTATGTATGTTGGTCAGCAAGGTGAAGGGCCACATTCGGCAATGAGCGAGCACGAAAGAAAAGACGTATAATATATGCTAGGTATTCCTTGTGGGGTAGGAGGACAGATCCGGAAGGTCGTTGTCGGTCTCGCTTGAAGTGGAAGAATTTCCACTTGAAGGACGACTGCAACGATGCACCGGAATACAAAGACGGCAGAGTTCTGGCTTGGATACTTGTTATAGGTTATGTCACATGATGTAGGAAACAATACTCAGGGTATAGCGATCAAGGGCAATAAATCAAGGGGCAAAGATTTGTTAATGATCCCTTCCTGCAGCATTGCGGATCCCTAGTTATAAATATGGAGAGGGATGATTTCGTTTTCTGCGTCGTTCTCCACACAACATCCCAGACCTCAAGAAATTTCATTTCAACTAAATAAGACCCCCTACTCTACGCGTCGAGATGGGTGATGATGCTATTTCCAAGCCAAAAAGGTTCAAGACTGAACTGAGTGAATACACCATCACTCATGAACAGAAAATTGGTCCCTATGCGGAGAATCTTGACATTGACGCCCTTGTGGTTGGAGCTGGCTTCTGTATGATGAGCAATCAAGAAAGTTACTCGCGAAGATGCCTCCCCCGCTAACCGTATCCCAGCCGGCATATTCATGCTCAAAACCCTTCGCGACCGTGGACTGAAGACATATATTTTCGAAGCTGGTAATGACATTGGAGGAACGTGGCGCTGGAACTGCTACCCAGGTGCAGGGGTGGATTCCGAAGTACCTATTTACGAATTTTCATGGCCTGAAATCTGGAAGACATGGAGCTGGTCAACCAATTATCCCGACTACCGTGAGCTTCGGGCTTACTTCGATCATCTAGAGAAGATTATTAGTATCAAGAAGGATTGTGCCTTCAACACAGTCGTTGTTGGCGCTCATTTTAACCAAACCTCAGGGAAGTGGGTTGTGCGTACGGGAGATGGTCGTATAACTACGGCAAAATATTTAATTCTTGGGACTGGATTTGTGAGTGGTCCTTCTCACTTCACTCTTCGTCACACACAGCCAAAAGCATTTTGGCCAATCATCTGCTAATGCGTTTAAAGGCTTCAAGGAGGTACATACCAGAGTGGCCTGGGTTGGATAAGTTCAAGGGAATCATCCATCATACTTCGTTCTGGCCCGAAGATCGGATTGAGGTGAAAGGTAAGCGCTGCGCCATTGTTGGAACAGGGGCCTCTGGCGTGCAGCTTACCCAAGCTTGGGGCCCTGAGGCCGGAGATCTTACAGTCTTCCAACGCACACCTAATCTTGCTGTGCCCATGCGCAAGAAGAAGCTTACGGCTGAGGAGCAAGAGGGTGCTAAGAAATACTACCCGGAGCTATTCACATATCGTGAGGCCAGTTTCACCGGCAATTCCTTCGACTGGTATGAGAAGAATACATTCGATGATACGCAAAAAGAGCGTGCGGCGCTGTACGAGAGCCTCTGGACTAAGGGGGGATTTCGCTCTGTTGTGGGCATTTACAAGGACGCCTTCGCCGATCCGAAAGCCAACAAGGAGGCATACGATTTCTGGCTTAAAAAGACACGCACTCGAATTGATGATCCTAGGAAGCGTGACCTTCTTGCTCCCATGAAGATGCCACATTTCTTTGGAGTAAAACGAAATAGCCTAGAGGCAAACTACTTTGAGCAGTTTAACAGGGCAAACGTGGACGTCGTCGACGTTCGGGAAAATCCCATCAAGACATTTGACGATAAAGGGATCATACTTGAGGACGGAACTCGCTTTAACTTGGATGTCATTGCTTTGGCAACAGGTTTTGTAAGTTGTAGAATACCCATTGATGACATATTGCTTACCTGTCCATCTAGGATGTTTCGACTGGAGGTATGTATTCCCGTGAATCCTGCAATTCATTCAGTGGCAGGTATATGGTATAGAAGTTCTGGAAATGCTCACAATTTTAATTTACAGGTATGACGCAGCTTGGCCTGGAGAGCATCAATCGCACCAAGCTTCAAGAAGAGTGGGCATCTGGCGCCAGTACCTATCTTGGACTTACTGTTAGCGGTTATCCAAACATGTTCCACATCTACGGCCCACACGGGACGACTCTTTTCAGCAGCGGACCGTCGTGTATCGAGGTACAGGGTCGATGGATCGCCGACTGCATCAAGAAAATGGAGTCCAACAACATCAAGTACATCAATCCTACGAAGGAAGCATCCGATGCCTGGAAGAAAGACATCCTCGATTTCAACAACATGACACTTTTCCCTACGGCTCAATCGACTTACATGGGTGGAAGCATTCCGGGCAAGGTATCCGAGCCTGTTTGTTTTATGGGCGGACTCCCCGAATATGCCCGGAGAATTCGTGCGGCACTTGACGATATGAGTGGGTTCCAAATAGTCGAAAATGAAAGGCCATTCCGGAGTCATCTATAGTCTCTAGATGAGAAGAAATGAGAGTTGAGCCACAATATAAGTGCAAAGCCACATAATCTTCCAATGTTTGACATAAGTTCGCACTGATGCATGTGCTGTTCACCCTTGGCACTTGCAATATCGCAACAAGGTCTTCCGCTTCCCAAAGGCAATAAATGTGACACATGCATATTACTACCAAACAGTAAGCTACACTCATTATAGATGTCATTCCAGTATAACCCCGAAGTATTTAGGATGCTCAAGCAGCACCGACTTTCTTGACAGCCTCAGCGGTCAGTTCCTTAAGGGTTTTCCTCTCCATACCTAGGAACCCGTCACCATCAAATTGCAGGCCATCTTTGAGGTCGCCTGCACCACTCCCATCAAAAGCGCCAATCTTAATGCTCACAAAGAGAGCAGCGAATGCGTTTCCTGCCCCGAGACTGTCGTTGCGCTGGTCAACCAACTGCTGCGAGGTGACCGGAACCCTCTCGAATCTGGCACCTGTTGCGTCCTCGTAGCTCTCAACAATTTCATTCATAGTTGTTCGCACCTCAGCGACAGGAATACGCTTGTTCTTTGTCACCTCCTCATCCATTTGAAGTATGGCCACGATGGAGGCAGCGAGGAAGGGCAGTGAACAGCCTGTGAAATAGTAATCGCCTCCATCGAGCACTGTGGCCTTGCGATTTTTGGGCTCAAAGAAGCCAAATTCACCCTCAAGCCAAGAGTCCATGAAGGCAGCCGGCATAATCGTTGTAAAGCTTGTTGGCCCATCTTTCTCGGCAAGAGCAAGAAAGTTGCGCGCGTCATTGACTGGTGCAACATTATCCGGCCAAAAGCCACCTTCAGTCAAGAGGGACACAGCCTTTGGGTGAAGGACGTCCAAGGTATACTCGGAGGGAAAGATGCGCCGAACACCAGCCTCTTGTGCAGCTTTGAGCAACTTGGGATCGACCAACCGATTTGCCCCGCCGGAGACGAGAGAGAGAATGGCATCGGCGCCGGTGACTGCGCGAACAAGGGCTGCGTGGTCCTCGTAGTCGATTGGGATAATCTTTGCGCCTGGTAGAGATGGGCTCTTGCCACTGTTGGAACGTGTGAGAACAGTGACGTCGAACTTGGGCTTGGTCGAGTTCAGGAGTGCAGGAATCGCGTGGTCGGCCAGGTAGCCGGTGCTTCCAGCAACGACGATCTTAGTGAAAGGCATAGTGAACTGTATCCAATAGTTTAGATGTAAATGTAGAGAATTTATAACTTGCGAGTACCGATTTGTGATGATGAGAGCGGCCGTTGCTTTGACTGCTTGACTGACTGACTTATATCTTTATTTTTTCAGCATAGCCGCCACAATCCCATCCATACCACCCCCCCCCCAGAGCAATTAGCTCCTTTAACTCCCAAGTCCGACATGTAGTTGTTGGCGGAATTCGATTTGTCACATAATTATCAATATGGGTTGCGGATTATTGCAGCGGACTCAGATAGCTGGTGTTGCTGGATGATGACAAATGTTTGGGTGCCTTTTGGCTTGACAAAGCTGCAGCAAGTATTTCCGAGACTAGAGTGATTGACACAGCAGGGGAAATTATTTTCGAGGCTAGAAGACTTGACAGAGCATTGGCAAGTATTTTCGAGACTAGCAAAATATGGATCCGTTCTTCATTATCAGTTCTATAGCAAGAAACAAGAAACCGTTAAGATCAAGTGTGTAAATGTAACATGTCACCAGGACTAATGCAGCTGTAAGCGAAGTTAAATGATAGGTTGTATTTTGTCATTTCCTGTGGTTTTTACACCATGCAGTAATCTAGAGCCAGAATACAGTACGGTTTGGATGGATTTTATTTTGCGATCCGACCCAGTGCCTGCCCGAGCACCATATGAGCCCGTATAGCCGGCCGTGATCGTTCAGAGCTGGATAATTACTTCCTACCCAGTATAATATCTCAAGACCTAAACTGCAGGTACACAAAGCTCGCACAAGCGACTGGAAACTCGGATATGGCGTGGGACGAGGCATCTATTCCGGATCTGACAGGCAAAGTTGCCCTTGTGACGGGAGCAAAGTAAATCCCATTGGACGTTTCTTCCCACTGTCTTCTTTACTAATAAATTTGATAGCGCTGGCATTGGATTTGAAACAGCCAGGCAGTTGGCATTACACGGCGCAAAGGTGTACTTGGGGGCAAGATCCGAAACTCGAGCCAGGCAAGCCATTAGCAGAATTCTCTCTCAGCATGCATCAATCCCCCCGGGACAACTGGCCTGGCTACCAATGGACCTGTCAGACCTGTCTACTGCTATCTCCGCTGCACAGAAGCTTACCTCTATTGAAACCCGTCTGGACATAGTGAGTAGGTCGATTACAAGATCATTTGGGATTTTCTCGCCGTTGATGCCGTTTTCTATAGTAAACAATGCTGGCATCGCGGCTGACAACTTTGTCACAACCAAAGAGGGGATTGAACTCACCATGGCAGTCAACTAGGTGTCCGTTTCCGATGATCTTTTGCTTCAAAAACTGATTCGTAACTAGCTATGTTGGACATTTTGTTCTCACTACCAGACTGCTCCCCTTGTTAACAACCACAGCAGCTCAATCTGACTCCGACGTCAGGGTAGTTACGGTACGTTGTACCCAAATTTTTTGTGAAGTCGGCGCTGACGTTTTCATCTCAAAGCTGAGCTCAGTAGCAGAAAGGTTCGCACCGGGTGGTAACGCATTCACCTCGCCAGGTGACCTAAGAGATCCTTGTGCCGAACCTGGTGCTGAAGCGTCTCACAAAGCTCGCTTTAGGCGATATGGTCTCACTAAGTTAGCTGGCATTCTCTTCACGAGAGAGTTGCAGAAACAGATGAATGACCAAGATGTCAAAATTTCCGTATTGTGCGCTGAACCTGGGCCCGTGGCTACCGAAGGTGGCCTTGGGGTGTGGCCTTGGTACGTGAGGCCGGTGATGCGCTTGGTTGCCAACACACCCGAAAAGGGGGCGAGAAACTCTTTGTTTTGTGCCACAGCGGAAGAGGTTAGAAGGGACAGAGAGCTTTATGGTGGTCAATTTCTTGGTGGGCCAGGAAGGGTCCTTCAAGGAACAGAACGCTCGCGGGATATGACGTTGGCAAAGTCGCTCTGGCAGACCACCGAAGCATTTCTGACAGCCCATGGTATTTGATGGGTGCTTTGTTCCCTTGCAATGTAGTGGATATTTGTCATATTCAGATTTAAATTTAGTCCCATCCATCCACATTGGTTAACATACTACAATTATGCAACGGATCCTTTCGGCTTGTAGTTCTCCTATGTGCGCATTCCGCGTAACCGTTTTTACGGGACTAGACAGCTGCAAATCTGGTTAATGGAGCCTCCATGGCACATGACACTTACTTCATCAGCTACTTCTCTCCTGCTTCGTTAAGACAATCTTGGCTTGGTAATGCCGAATGTTGCAGTTTCGCTACAGGTAGCATCTAAATATCAGACCCCTGTCCTCACAAAGGACGAGCTAAATGATGCAACATCTCCCTGAGTATTAGAAATCAGCTTCAGTATTAGTAAGTAGAGCTCATTGGGATTATAAATTAATAAACGCTTAAAGATTATATATAATAGCATACACTAGGCATAATATTCCGTGCTTCCCTTCCCCTCTCCCTCTTATTCAGTTGCTTATAACACCCCATTTGGTCAGACGTTACTATAGTTCAGTCAATCTGAGCCTCTTTACGCAATATGTCTGCTAAAGTTGCCCTCATCTTTGGCTATGGCCCTAATGTAGGGGTCGATGTTGCGAGCGCATTCGCAGTAAAGGGTTACCAGATTGCAGTGGTCTCGCGTTCCGACAAGCATGACAAGAGTGCGCAAGGTTACCTCTCAATTAAGTCAGATCTATCGGATCCCTCCTCGGTTCAAAAAGCTTTTGCTACTGTCGTGGATAAACTCGGACATCCAAGCGTTGTAGTCTATAATGGTATATACTCTACTCAATGGCTTTGCGAGAGAATGTGTAGCTAACCATTCTTACCCTATAGCATCTGCTCTAAGCAGGTTGGAGTCCATTTCTCTTGATGAGCAGATTAACGGCTTAAATGCAGACAACAACGTCAACGTAATTTCTGCTTATGTTTCAACGCAGCTTGCCATAAAGTCATTTGAGGCATTACCGGCAGACGCATCTAAGACCTTCATTTACACTGGCAATAAGCTTCATTTGACGATTGTGCAGCCTCTCCTATCCGCCGGGATTGGCAAGGCGGGAGCTGCTCACCTAATTAACTACCTGGCGGAAGAGTACAAAGATCAAGGCTACAAGTAAGTCCAGAATCGAGAAGGAGAGACGGATTTTATAATAACACCTAGCGTGCAGATTTTATTTTGCGGATGAGCGTGAGCCAAATGGTGAACCAGTATATTCCGCTATTGATGGTCAAGCCCACGGCGAATTCTACACTCATTTGGCAGAGGGCAAAGTTCAAGGGCCGTGGAACGCGACTTTTGTTAAGGGACAAGGCTATGTTGATTTTCATGAGGTGGTGACTATGACAGCTGCTAGATTGGAGAATTTGGGCTGATGGAAGGGCTGTCGAGGGAGGTGCAACCTGTACAGATTAGAGTGTCCTTTAGACTTCGCAAAGGTGTGGCTTATCGTCAGATCTCGGTGAAATAATACAAGACAGAAGCATGTTCAAACGTTTATGAAGAAATAATTTCCTACGATTCCCCTTTACGCAAAAGAGGGTAGGAATGGTGCAGTTGAAACCACAGCATCCAGCGTAGTTAGATAATCTACATGATTGTCAACGTGAAGATCATGTTGATTCCATACCGCCATCACCATCTGCTGGATCAAAGAGAAGTGAGTTGAGCGTTGCTGCTGTCCTTGCCGAGTTTTTGAGAAAACCTCCAATATTGCGAGACGTTGTTCATCTTCATGAGCTTCGCAAGCAAGGATAAACAGTGGCCAGGTAGTCTCGCAGGAGCCAAGCTTCTTCAGAATATGGATTCCATCTCGGGCGAGCCGTTTGTGCTGAAAGTCGATGTCGGAAACTTTTGTTACGGCACGATTCAGGTATATCAATGCCGCAAGTCGATGGAGATCAGCAATCATTTCACGTCTGTCTACTGAAGCCTGTAAGCTTTTCTGAAAGGCTTTGTAGTCACCGACAGCCTTGTGGAGTCTTCGCTCAAGTTCCCGGATTCTCTTCATTTCAGCATTCGTATACAGTCCTGCGATGCCGTCTTTGGTTGGAGGATGCTTGCATATATCGGAAACTAGATCCACGGCATCAAAAGGACAGTCAACATCGTTCAAAGCCTGCATCTAGATTAGACTTGGAGCAAAAGATGCTGGTTCTCAGCTGAATCGAAACTAACCAAAGCTTCCAACGATCTTGCCAGAGGTCCCTCTTGACAAAAGTTTTGGTCTGTATGTGATTCATTCCAGTGCCTCAGGCTGAATTGTGACAATACTTCATGGTAGTATATCCAATCCATGAGAATTGTCGCTTCGGTTTGGTGTAGTTGTTGTGTGGCAGAGGCAGCCTGGATAATCTTCTTGGCACCACAAAGATATCGAGACCAATCTTGCGTTGACTTTGCCGGATAGGAGAGCTGGATTTTGTTAACACGGCTTTGTTCCTCGATGTTTACAGAAGCAGCCGCGTACTTCGTATTGATAGAGAAGCATTGTCGCTATTAAATTTTGTAAGACATTTTTCCTGTCAAGTTGCATGACAGATTCTCGTAGTATAGAAATTACTCGAGACTGATGGAGGAGACTCTTTGGGTGGCCCTGAAGCTGGAGTGATGATATGGCGAATATTGATTGAAGGACCAAATTAGAAGGTGAGGATGAATCTGATAGTGCGACTCTCATGATAAATTGAGGCAATGCTTCATCGATGATAGGTGCCAATACCCGAAACCTTGATTCCTTGACTGCATTCACATGTCAGTAGTCAACCATTGCAGAGTACATAAAGGCCAAAAATACAAAAGTCAAGCAGCAGCGCATCGTTTACGCCAAGTGGAAAAGGCGAGAGAGAACCCGGTCGCGGCATTCGCAAAGAACGAAAATAACTTGCTGTGTAGCTTTGTTAGTCATTGCAATGTTGATGGCATTCTGGGCTGAGATGAACCTTACAAATATCGCGTTTCTCCTCCAGTATGTAAGACAACGACACGTCCCAGACAGAAGTATTCAGGAACGTAGTAACATGGTTACGGGGCGTCATTGCCAACGGCTTCTTATTACGAGAGACTACAGCTCGTCGTTTATCGCCGTCTCGAGGCCAGGAAAGCTGGATACCATAGCCTTGACAGTTGCGCCGTGCCCTGGTGCAGTTATGGCATGTTGGCCGAGTCAAGTCACATCTCAATTTACGATCTAGAGTCCAAGCAGCACAATCAGAGGTAAGAAATGGACGAGTGGGGATCACAATACTCTACCTCTGCAAGTCCAACACCCTTTGTAACCCATTGAGCAGACTGATTACACGGTTTGGGTTGCTGTATCGAGTGGGGCGCCAGCGTTGATGGCGCTTCGTGGGTTGCCTAGATATTTTTGAGGTACTGGTTTGGGGAATTGATCAATATCCGCGGACGCGTTGGACATCTGGGCTGATGGGATGTACTGATGCTTGCCTGGGTATCATGGAAACATTGTGCTGGCAAGGGTAGGGTGGTAATAAAAAAACAGGTATGACGAAAGAGAACACCATTTTGATTAATAATGCTGTTTCGGGGCCATGATACCCTATACATACTCTAGTACTAAATAAACATTGAAACCGTCAGTTGACCGAGTGTACAGAGTAGAAGCTTGAAACGGGGGTCAAAGGTTAGAGAGACAAAGTTTCTTTGCAGGATCCGAATGTTTCTCCATCCACTATTTCTCCATTGTCTAATTGCTAAACACGGTATTCTATACTGCAAAAAGCAACGTGTGCCATGCCCATAATCATGATTTTGCCGCCCCACCGTGCAACTCTTGACAGACGGGACAAGTAGGTAGCACAAATAGCGCTGCCGTGACGGCTTCCCGCTGGTACGAATAAGAAACATCGCGGCATCTTGAGACATCCATCCTGTCGATCGCACAAGGTAGGCGGATCTCGGCGTCATCACTTTTGAAGCTTCTTTATCAGTGACATGTAATAATTCATACTTGTAAATGCAAGGAGATCTTTTGGTGCACCCCAGGACCAAAGAACAGCGGCCACACGGGAGACTAGGAAAGATGAGGGAGGGAGCCCTCTATTAGGGGCTGAGTGCCGGAGAGCCGTTCGGCTGTTGCTGCAGCTGACCACTTCAGGAGATGGCACTCAAGCCGGCTTAATTAGCGGTGCCCGCAGACACCAGCATAGGCGTCTTGTCCCCTGGAACTTATTTCATGGGTCATTAGCTCAACCTACTTTGACTCTCGTAGTGCTGTGACGCACCTACGGTAGCGCCTGAACGCTCCCATAGTGCCGCAAAACAACAAACCAAAGAAGTTGGCGGTAAGTCTATCGAAATCTTTCTTCAGATAGTGGCGTCTTGCATGGGGGAAAAAACAATGAGGCTCTCCCGTTGGTGTACAGGCGAAGGCGTTTCTGTCAGTTGGTCTTTTGAAGCAGGGATTTCCTTGTCGCACATTCCGAACTGTTATTGCGGAAGAAACCGCACGCTGGACTTGACTGTACCTCACTCAATCGAGAGTTTCTTTTTCGAGCTGTCTCAAATATTGTAGCCCCAGTCCCACCCAAGAAACCACCTAGGCGGTGCAGATCCGGTCCAGTACGATTGCCTGTTTATAAAGGTTGAGAGAGGCCAAGGACAATCATGGAGTGTCATGGGTTCCGATAACACTGTCCTTCACCCCTTATAGTGTGTGAAGACAGCGGTGCTATCCTTGAGAAATCCGGGCGATCCGATAATTCACCGCGATACAATCCTTGTGACGACTTGTCCCTATCCGATCTTGGACATCTACGGCAGACACGAAGCCCATGATGGGGTGAATGCGAATTGCGCATTGCGTCAAGCACATGCCGGCACTTTGTCAAGGCTAATGGGCCTTGCCGTAGGTGGAAATGACTAACAGGATCAGTAACTGGTGTCTCACCGTGTGGTGGCATTCTAGCTGAAATTGGGCATTTACAAGCGTTATTGCTTCAAAAGGAATAGCAAGCAATAGCGCCCAATGTCTCGCACAGCTGGCAGTAATCAAAGACAGGCAATATGCTTGTTCTTTTTCCTCTGCTTCCATCTTGAGATGCCTTTCATCATCTAAATTTGCATCTTACATCAATTCCGGCGCCAGAGAATGGTTGTCATTCATGGTGGTGGATGGTCCAACGACAATCTCTACAATATGTTCGAGGGAGATATTAGCAATGACAGCTTGATTGAAGTTGGTGTAGATCAGTCCATTGCTCCGGGCAATCAATTAACCGGAGGGGACAGTCTTTCATTCAGTGATGTGGAATCCGTCGAGGTCCGGATCCGCGACCTCTCTGTCACGGTGGACACTGCGCCTTCTTGGTTCGAGCCAGCAACTTACCGTGATTTTTTCAGTTCCAAGGCCATAACAGCTTCATACTCAAAGAGACTTCTTCATGGCGTCACGGCTGATCTTCAGCCGGGGTCACTCACGGCCATTATTGGAGGTAGTGGATCGGGCAAGACGACACTTCTAGATACGATTGCCCAACGGGTCAACAGTTCGAGACTCAGCTACGAAGGCCTGGCCACATTTAATGGCAAGGTGGGAGTTCACAATATTAGGCACGCCTACGTCATTCAGCAGGACATTCTTCTTCCCACGTTAACGGTCCGGGAAACTCTTCGATATGCCGCAGAATTGCGGCTTCCGCCATCTGTGCCAGCCGCCGAACGTCGGAAAATTGTTGAAGAGGTCATTCACGAGCTAGGCTTGCAGGACTGTGCCGACACTCGAATTGGAAATAATCAGAATCGGGGATGTTCAGGGGGCGAAAAGCGTCGCGTGAGCATTGGAGTTCAACTCTTGGCCAACCCTTCAGTTCTCTTTCTCGATGAGCCGACAACGGGCCTAGATGCTGCGAGTGCTCTTCAACTTATACGCACACTCAAAAACCTAGCTGTCAAAGACCGCGTCATCATAACCACAATCCATCAGCCGCGATCCGAAATTTGGGACCTCTTTGACAATCTCATTGTTTTAACCAAGGGCAGACCCGTCTACTCCGGTCCAATCTCCCGAATCCTGACTTGGTTTGAAGTTCAAGGCTTCAAATTACCACGCTTTGTCAACCCTGCCGACTTTATCATTGACACCGTTGCCGTAGATTCCCGAACCCCGGAGCTTGAAGAAGAGAGCACAGCTAGAGTCAATGCCCTACATGATGCTTGGTTGCTGGAAAGCAAATGTCGCTTCTCTCACTTGCCGGAACCCTCGAACACACAGTTGAACGCACGAATGAGAGATGGCGAGCATGCCGGTATACTCCGCCAACTCCATGTATTGACCAGTCGAACTATGAAAGTGACATATCGGGATCCTATGGGGATGACCGCCTCGCTAATGGAGTCAATTTTCATGGGTCTTGCAGTGGGATACTTGTTCTACAACGTTGGCCGCGACCAGGCTGGAATTCGTTCGCGCCAGGGAAGCCTCTACACAGCCGCAAACCTTCAAGGATATCTTATCATCATCTTTGAGACCTACAGAATGACGCTCGATATTCCAACCTTTGATCGAGAGTTTTCAGAGGGTTGTGTTAGTCCCATAGCTTTCGTGCTTTCTCGCCGATGGGCAAGAATGCCCATCGAGGATATTCCTGGGCCACTCATATTCTCAGTCTTGATCTACTTCATGGCTGGCTTTGAACGCCAGGCTGACAAGTTCTTCATTTTCTTTGTTATTACGTTACTTAACCATTACATTGCTATATCTTGCGCAACGGTTTGCGTGGTTGCAATCAGGCATTTTGCTGGCGCGAGCATGATGGCAAGCTTGATATTTACCTTGCAAAGTCTCGTCAATGGAATGATAATCCAGGTCAATACACTACCGGTATACGTCCGATGGATCAAGTGGATTACCTACGCGGTGAGTTCAGCATCTATAGACGTGTTCCACCTCCCGGCATGCTTCTAACTCCGTCTAGTTCTATACCTTTAGCGCGTACTGTGGAAATGAGTTTCAAGGCAACTTTTATGAATGTCCCTATCCTGGCGGTTCGTCCAATCCTGCATGTATCCAATACACGGGCGAGTTTGTGATGAGATCGCTTGGATTTCCCCGAAACTGGGTCAGTCGCCCAATTGTCTGCATGGTGGCCTTTTTGGTCTTCCTTGTCATTTCGGCGATTGTTGGCCTTCAGTATTGGAAGGTAGAGATGGCTATCTCACGTCCTCACACATCGGATGTCGATTTGTTCGCTGGAAAGGAGAAGGCAATCATACGAACCTCTACCAAATTACGAACTGTCACTGTTAGACTTCATCAATTCGCCCTAACGCTGGATAAAAAGTCGATCCCGACCAAGCCGTCTCTGCAAAAGATTATTCTCCGTCCAATTAACGCAAAGTTTCAAGCAGGCGTGCTGAATGTTATAATTGGTCCCTCTGGCAGCGGCAAGACGTCTCTTCTGAATGCCATGGCGCTCAGACTGCGCAATTCGATCAGCACAAAACACCATCTATCTGGCAATATGACCTTTAATGAGATTACCCCGTCTGACGAGGTCATTCAATCCATTTGCTCATATGTCCATCAGGATGACGATGCGCTACTGCCCACCTTGACCGTCCGAGAGACTCTTCGATATGCGGCTGCATTGCGTTTGCCTGGATTCATGAGCAATGAGGAGAAATACCAGCGAGCCGAGGAGATCATCTTGAGAATGGGGCTGAAGGACTGTGCCAACAACCTGATTGGAAATGAAATGGTCAAGGGCATCTCGGGCGGCGAGAAACGACGTGTTTCTATCGCTGTTCAAATCCTTACGGAGCCACGCGTATTGTTAATTGATGAACCGACCTCTGGGCTAGACGCATTCACGGCCAATTCCATCATCGAAGTTCTTCAAGGGCTAGCCAACGAGGGTCGCACAATCATCATGGCGATCCATCAAGCTCGCTCAGACTTGTTTGACCACTTTGGAAACGTGCTGCTCCTTGCACGCGGAGGATATCCTGCATATTTCGGTCCTGCAAGAGATATCATTGGATATTTCCATAAACATGGCCATGAATGCCCCGTGCACACGAACCCTGCCGACTTTGCGCTTGATCTCATTACCGTTCATCCAAAACAAGACGGTGGTGAGGCGGCCAGCCGTGAAAGAGTGCAGAAGCTGATACAAATCTGGGGCGAACAGGCGGATGAAGCCGAGAGGGAAGAAGAGAAAGAACCAAAAGCTACTGGATCCGAAGCGAATGGGAATTCTCGAGGCACCATGACTGATCAGTCTGATGGAATCTATAGCCGCATCGGATCACTCCTCAAACCATTCAAGAAGACGCGTATTGCAGCACCAGCTGAGCTTGGTGCATTGATGCGCACGCGAGCGCCTTTCCGCATCTCTTTCCCCTTGCTACTCCGCCGAACGATTGTTAATACTCGCAGACAGCCCCGGTTAGTCATTGCTCGGGTAATGCAAGCCACAGGCGTCGCTCTAATATTCACCCTTTTCTTTGCTCCCATAGGCCACGACTACTTTTCTATACAGACTCGAATGGGATTCTTTCAACAAGTTGGCGGTTTTTATGTTATTGGCACTCTCAATAATGTTGCCGTATATCCAAATGAGCGCGATGTCTTTTACAGAGAGGACGAAGATGGCGTGTACAGCGCTGACGCTTTCCTGGCTACGTACACGCTGGTTGAGCTCCCCTTTGAGATTCTCAATGGCTTCATCTATGGCTTTCTTGCTGTTGTGGCTATTAGATTACCTCGTACAGTTCCCGTTTACTTTGTCGCGTCTTTCGCATGCTTCAGCGGTCTTTCCTGCGGCGAGAGTCTAGGAATCATGTTTAATACACTCTTCTCACACACCGGGTTCGCCGTCAATCTCATGGGCGTCTTTCTAGCTCTGGCTAACAGCATGGCCGGCATTCTCTCCATCGACATGCCTGTCTTGTTTCGATACTTTAACTATCTGTCGCCTATACGCTATCAAGCTCGTGGCCTCGCATATTACTCGCTTCATGGGCTCAACTTCACTTGCAAGGATGACCAAAGACTCCAGAACGGCTCCTGTCCGATTGAGACTGGTGATCAAGTCCTGGATCTCTACAAGTTTCACGATGATCCCGTTTTGTATATAGTAGGAATGGTAGTCTGTACTGTGGTATATCGGCTGCTGGCTTGGGTTCTGGTCAAGGTAGTAAGGGGCAAGTGGTGCAACAAGTCGCTGCGACGTAAGACATGATCTTGCAGTGGCGTTAAGGGAATATTAAAATAGATATACAGGCAGTGGCTGTTGGTTCAAATAATAGCATTTTTATTGTTTCATGCACATACATAGTCATCTCTGGCGAAGAGCAACAAGATACATGCACGCACATGCATACAATATAGACTTGTATGTCATCACGAATCAAGAATACAAGGGTAAATCTCATCTTTATTATATCTGAACCTACTGAATCTGAATATTACGTTCAATAGGTTGTGTTCTTCTTTATTCTTATTGCAAGACTATCACAAAAAGTCTACACACTCTGACTAGAACAACGACACGATGTGAATTTACCTTGGCATGAAATGTATTCGATAATTATCTACCAAAGAGAAGACCCAAGGACATTCCCAATCAATGTTGCACAATTCCGTAGCTCATTTGCGCTTCACCACAGTCGAGATCAGTGTGACGTTTGATCTGTAGCTCATTTTTCTTGCTGCCAGTCAGGATATGCAGATGCGGTAACACCATCACATGAGTACTGCACCAGATATGGTGAACCCGCCGTCTTGTCGCCTAGGAAAATAGCACCATCGGGTGAAGTAACAGAGAGCTGGAACACTGCTGCACCATTTCCCTGGGCAAAGATGATCCTTACGGGATAGTATTGTCCCTCCTGGAGGCTGATAGTAAACTTACCAACACCCGGGCGACCCCCAGACAGATTGTAGGTAGCCATGGCGTTGGCATTGCTGCCGAGCCAACCCTCATAAGCGAGGGAACCGACCCAGATATAGACGGCATCGTCAACACCAGAAATGGTAAATGTGTATGTCCCAGTCTGCTGGGCATAGATGTAACCGCGGTGGTTGAGCATCATGTTATCGGTGTACAGTGTCTGAGTCGAACCATAGATGGGTAGGTACACCCCTCCACGAGTGTTTAAACCACCAATCGTATCAGTCACGCCCTCATAAACAGGCGCTTTGCCCTATTTTAGAATGGAAAGTTAGAAAGAGTTTCATGATAAATAACCACGAAGAGCGGACGGGTATCTCGAGTAAGAACCATTTACCTTGTATTGGTCAGGCTTAAAGTTGCTGTAAGTGTTATCACGGTTGGGGCCGCTGGTGTTGTTGAGATACTCCCACTGGAGCCCTTGGTTACCACATGAGGTTGGCGCAGGGCAGCTATTCATAGTGCTTGTCGATGTGAGTGTGGAGGTTGTCGTGGTCGGATCAGCTGTCGCAGTGACAATCACAGTGGCCGAAGATGTAGGTACTACTGTCAAAGTACTAGTCGCGGTGGTTGTCGAAGTAGGGAGACAGAGGCAACTGCAAGCCCGCGAGATTTGAGAGCTTTGAAACCCGGCAAGGCAATCCGGAACACTCGGCTGCGGCGGTGGAGGAGGGTGATATGGGCCATCTCTCTTATGGTTGCCAGCGGTGCAGAGGCTAGAAGTCACAGTACTATGAAGATGTCAATCGTGGGCTGCTAAGACACAATATTCAAAGCACGAAGCTTACGTTGTTGTGTAACTAGTCACCACGGGGGTGGTGGTAGTCGTGATAACAGAAGAAACCGTTGTCGGTTGAGTGACGGTCTCTGTGCAGGTCTCGGTGATTGTTGGTACGTGGAGAAACGACTGTAATATGTCAGCTTCAAGATATTTCGAGTCATTTCTATCAACGAGTCACGTACGGAACAGAAAGGGGTTGCTGAAGGGTATCTTTTCAGAACATTTATCACCACATTAACCAAAACACATTCAACTGAACCAAGAATGTCATTTGGTTGACCAGATGCAGAGACTGGTGAAGCATTGATGACGGACGGCGCCGCAAATGCCAAGGTGGCCAGCGAGTTTTTGGTGAGCTTCATCTCTCAGTCGTACGTCTCCGGGCTTGATAGTTCTCAAATAGAAATGGAGGAAGGGCTTGCTGAATACATTCTGCGAGGGTAGACACAGCTACGATTATATACTCGTTATTGATACGTGAATACCCCTGAAACCCCACACACACGGCTTGGCCCCAGCCCAGGCTTGAAAATGCTTGTAAAATTGAGAATTGCCTCTCCTCGCGTTTTCTTTGTGCTTCGGTCAACCATATGACAGCGTCTCCTCCCCTACGCCACGTCTTACTTCCAGATCGGACTCGGGGAAGACGGCAAAGCGGAAATCCCGCCCTCTCAATGGTTGACTAGGTGAGCACACCCTTGGCACAGACACATGCATAATGCAACAACAAATCTCCTAGACAGTTCGATCAGATCGCTTTAGCTGCCGGAGTAAGAAGAAGACCGGCAAAAACCTAATCTTTGCTGGGTTCAATGGCGGTCAGATTTAGAGGTGGGCCGGTGACCCGTCTAGCTTCCGAACAGAACCCTTGTACAAGACAGGTCTGTGATAGTTGACTAATTCGGGGGGCTATAGCTGCGGTATCACAACCAGGATGAGGAAACGTATACAGAGTATTGTACTCGTATAATGTGAAGCTTTATTAATATCGTTAATTGCTTGTCGGTTGCCTAGGACGCCCAGCCATGCGGCCCGCAAGGATTACGGACCGTGCCTCTGCTACATAGCAGCTAATTAGAGCCCTATTGGTCCTTACTTGGAAGAAAATTAAATAAGAAGGAAATTGTTAGTATGATCTTTTGCGACAAAGAGAACCAGCAGTGACGATTAACTGAGAAAAGTAACTTCTGATACTTGTAGAACTGACTGTGAAAAGAGCCTGATATATCCTAGCACTTATATTAAGAGTGCGGTATGGAATCATTGGGTTGTATACAGCTCTAGGAAGCCTCACCGGAACATTTGAAGAGAGCGCTCCATAATTATAAACCCATCTGCTGCAATATTTGGCGTATTCCTAGTCCATCCCGTTTCTTTCGGCAATACCGATACGCCACTTGCCCGCCACCTGATATTCACTTTTACGCTGGGAATGTCTATCCCACATTTTCCACAGGCTGGCAAAAGTATCCAATTACTGTAAGAGCCACGGGCTACCTCTAGCCCAATAATCATTATCTAATACAGTCTATTCCTTGTATGCCTCACACAACTCGACCCGACTGAGGTTCGTATCAGGGGCAAGGTAGCCAATTGCTTGTAGCTTATAAGAAATAAATGCCCATAAATGTTAAGGGCCAAGAAATTATCATACTTGTACTGTAGGATATCTGGCAGGAAAAGTATATCGTACCAGCAATACTCAATAGAGATGTAGAACATTTAAGAGGCAAACCTTGGTACATATGACCATGCATCATCGGGGGAGATCAATCTCCACCACTTTGAGATTAAATAGTCCAGTTTTGTCAAAGAGTGAGTGAAAGTTGGGATGAACAAAGTGAGCGTCCAATGCCACTTGAATGGCCCATCTGGCCACCAGCTTCTGCGCTCTCATCTGACCGATATCGAGCTACTTTCCACCAGGCTAAAGACTTAGTGACTGGAGCGAATGCCACGGCGCTCACGGCCCGCCCCGAACCAGAAAAAAAAACGGCAATCCCAATGCCCTCCTCTTTAGCAGCATCACGGATGGAACAAACCTACTCTAGCACTGCGACGATCTCTCTTCTAGTGTTTCATTGGCGAATGGATGCGAAAAGATTAAACCGTCAGCCATCCATCTGTCGAATTTGGGGGCGAGAAGAAAACGAGAGATCATGCGGTCTCTTTGACGTAAGGGGGATGGGCAATTCGTATTGTGGAGAGACACCTGTGGGTCGATGCAACGCTATCATTTCACCAAGAATCCAGGGCGCTGAAAGGAGTTGGGGTCTCCAGCTGCAACATTTGCTTGACAAGTGCTACATCAGTGCCGTGTGTGTCTTCGCATGTTTTTGCGTGCCGGACAAGTACCTGTCTTATAGGCTCAGTAACTTTTGTTGAGTGAGATTTATGCCAAGCCCCAGTGTCTCCATTCAGATGGAGCCCGTAACGAGGCCAGGCCTGAGGTGGGCTCAAGCTCCGAGTCAGAATCAATGCGCCTGCATCACACTTGTCCCTTACTTGTAGATCCTGACAGACAGTGACAGTAACCCCTGACATGTCATGCACCTGGTCTCGTAGGTGATCGCATTTCATCGAAATCTCTTCTCAACGAATACAACCTTCAATTGAACTCAAGAATATGTCCAAAATGGTCCAGGCCAGTCCATCTCCCTCCGCCAGTTCAGCGTCTTCATCGGTGGTGGATCTGTCCATAGCTGGAAAGATGTCTAGTGCCGCACTTCAAAGATGGATGATGGTACAATGCAAACGAACAGATGGGGAAAACGAGATATATACGTAAGTTTGTGCATAATAAGCGACATGGGAGCCATCACACTGATGCTTGTCAAAGATTTATCAAGAATTCTGGGGGCATACATCAACCTTCACCCATATGCCGACCTCCGATCTACATGGTCCAGTAAGTCATGACTTGGTCGCCACTAGTGCTTGTTGGATGAATCCGTCACTGATCAGAATCACCAGAGGGCCGGAAAGGCTGGCAGACCAAATAAAAGAAAGATACGGCCGTGAGGTTAATATTAATGTCCAAGGATATGTCGAAAACTAATCTTCAATTTCATCCTTCACGCCTCCTATCATGCGCCTATAGCCTAATACCAAGACTGGCAACGATTAATTCCGGGGGAGGGCGTCGCGTCGCGCACTACAAGCATTACTAGCTACTGACAACGATTTTCTTACTATATATAATTTATCTGTATTTTGATATCATAACAATGGCATTCATTCTCTTTTTTTTATGCTCAACCTAGACCTTTGACACTTGCAGAAATGGGCCAGTACCAAAAGCTCGTGATAACCTCTTGAGATGCGACCTCATCACATATGGGGTGCAGTGACCCGACCATTCGCGTCAGCGTTTCAAGTGACCTGTTACTCCATTGCATGAGTTCCATGACAGACCTTATACCACTCCAACCATAAATTTTATCTTGTCTTGTTTGTAGACACAGAAGTCAACCAATGTTAGATAATATCAACATATGGGTGAGGGTTTGTATAGAGGTATAGTAAGTAATCGGGCACTCTGGACCAGAGAAGTGGGCAAAGTAGTTAAAGGTGAGTGCCGCTCGTCTTTAAATATGTAAAATTTATGAATGTAAATACATTTACATGGTGATAGGTCTCCTTACATGGCCTTGCTATAAGTGACCGACATAGTAATATCCCTTTGCACAATGATCCTGCCCTCTGGTCCTTGACAAGATGCCCTTTTTGTCTTACTTAGATGGCTCATCGGGAGGGCATTGGGACTGGCATCTGCAGTGATATCACTAACGTAGGTTATCTCTGGAATTGGCTTGAAGGGACCCGGATTGAAGCCATCAGATGCAATATTGTTTGCTTGGCTGGGTTTCCATGATTGTAATGAGTTGAGATCGCGCGGATAGCTTGGCCAAAGGTTGTTGGGACCTTCGGAGCTACCTGTTCTTTTTCTGGCAGTAAGAATCGGGCGCAGTGTGGGGATTGATATAGCGAGAAGGACAAGGTTTGCCTCCAGTCTAAGTTGATAGCGGTCAGTTGGGTTATATGAACTAGATAGAAAATATAGAGGTGGAAGCAGAGGGGAGAAATCCCGCCAGAGTTAGTCTTGAAGGAAGGGTATACGTCGAAGAACATAAAAAAAGCGAAGGGGTTACTGACGTCCACCAAATTGCGAGGTCTGCCATGGCGTCTAAAGAGAATGATTAGTCAGTTGCTTTAAATATCCCGTCAAGGTTTAAGAGGGGAGGTCTCAACATACAGGTTAGATCAGATGTCTGTGTTATGGCTTGGAGCTTGATGGTCTTGACAATGGATGTAATCATCGCACTTGTAAAGGTTAGGTCAGCTGGCGCCTTGCCGTTTGTAAAGTAAAGAAACGCACAAGACTCCCAGTCCCATAAGACTACTTAGAAACGCTTTCTGCTTCCATTCCATTTTTAAATTCCAAAACAAGCTGGTAGGGAAGACGGCGAGGGTCAAGTCAACAGCAGAACACACAGCTTTTTTCGCGGTCAGCATCGTCTCTACCGATGACGGCATCTATAATGAGATGCAATAGTGAAATGGCATTGTGTTACTCACAGCCCTGAAAAAAGCCCATGTTCCTCTGGACACTGGCTGGCCAGCAGTGTGCCGGGATACTCTGGTCCCAAAACCCTGCAATTGGCCTACATTGAGTGAAGCTGACAATCACGGTTGCGACGTCGACAACAAATTGAATGCCTATAATGCCCCAGAGGAACCTCCGACGGCCTAGACTTGGCGGAACGAGGCTCAGAAGCAAGAAGGCGAAGGAGATGCGGCCAAACCCTGGGGACATAATGGAGAAGAACTCGCATAGGTACACCCACTTGATGGTGTTCATGATTTGTGCTGGGTTTGCTTCAAGCATTCTGATGTGTTGGCCAAGTCCATTGCACACTGATATCGTGAGAAATATACTATTCCCGATGGAAAGAAGCTTGCATAGCAAATGTGATTGTTAGCTCAGGATAGGAATATTAGTGTCTGCGTGAAGCTGCACGAACTTACCAAGGCTACAAAAACAATGCCATCATCGATGGTGAACCTGCGTAAAATTCGAAGCCGTGTATAGAAACGAGCTGTCACGATACATATGGAAAGACTAGCGAACAACCAGGTCACGACAAGAGTAGCCAGTCCAAGGTCCTTCGTAGCATGGCTTGCCATGATAGATTATGTCTAGCGAGAATCAAAATCCTGGCAAGGGAAGACTGACTAGTTCTGGTTTGGGTAGAAACGAAAAAGTAAAGAAAATTTAATCTGGGGCTGTTTCAATGATTGGGGGAATAGTAGGGGGATCTCATGTATCTACCCCAAAAACCCAACCTTGTCCACCTGACACTTTCCAGTAGGAACAAACACAAATATTAGACCCAGTCACTGATTGAATGAGCCCAGTAGATGAAATTACAGAAATTAGGGAGAATGGTATGAGGTAAAATATGAATGGGCGCCTTGCCGCTGAGATGGTTTCAATGTTACACATGAGGATTTCGCCGACAGAAGACGGTGACCAGTGGATGGGTGTGGCACAGGGACGGTGCATGTATCTTTAGGTGTTGAAGTGATCCATCTCTCCGTCGATCCGTCGTATCCGCATTTAGTGTCTTGAACCCCAGAGCCTTCCAATGCTTGTTCATGCTGGACCTAATATTTCCCTGAAAAATCCTAGGCGGAGGGAGGAATTAGTAGTATGGAGTGTTCAGTACACATAAGTTTGTCTTTTATTAAAGTTCTAGCATTTGCTCTAATCTAACTTCTAACAATAGCGGGCGTTGTTAAAAAAAGATCGATGAAGATGCGGATTTGGAGGCGATTCTTTACCCCAAAGGCTCCACTCTCGCGTAGGCATTCGCAGCTTGCTTGATAAGGGGACTGACAAGGGTAATCAGTAGACAAGGTTCTAATGGTGGCGCTTTGCATTGACGTGGTCATGTTCATATGGAAGCTCATGGACGATACTCAAGCAACAGTTGTTTAAGATACATATTCATGCCCTCCATACTTTCCTGGTTTACTCCGGAAGTGGGCTATCCGGCGTACCCAGTACTTCAGGATGCATTTGTTGGTTGTAAGTATCTATGCATATACTTTGCTCCACAAAGCTGCGTAAATACTACCCTACTTTTCCTGGTGGACATTTTGTACAAGTACGTGACGTAAGTACTGAATGGTGTTGGTTGAAGTCTGCTGTCGTATCCTTAGTCGTACTATATGGATGTTAGCATGAGACAACTTGCAGCAAGGCTTGGGGAGTTACCAACCAATCAGACTGAATCTTCGGTTAGTGACAATCAAACTGCATCCAGGGTAAGAATCCTTACTGTTTTATCAACCAACAAGGCCGAAGCCATGATAGTACATGCGCAGTGCACGGGTCCTGGTTGCCGTTGGGTGTTGGGTGCACTGGTACGGAGTACACTTCCCCAGCTTCAAAGACCAAACTTTCCCCTCTCTCTAAACCTTTATCTCCCACGCGCGTCGATTTATGCGTCTTCTAGTTTAGCAAGTCACACCCTACCAACTCCTTGCAATATTTTACGTGCATCATGACCTTGACCAACACTTCGGCTCCTGGGCAGGCAGCCGCCATCATTGATCAACTTTGTGATCTCAAGGGGAAGTTAGACGACCCGAACGCTTGCCTAAAAGCGTTGCAATTAAGTAGAGTGCTAGCCGCCAGCCTGGAGGATCCAGTGAATGTTGCTATAGACAGAATTTTTGCGGTATGTCCTTGCAATGCCTTGCGTCTTATACACCATATGGCTATCAGCATTTTAGTTTGCCCTGACTAAACTGTGTTAGCCATTCATTTCTGTTGCTGCCCGTATTGCTGTAGATCTCGGGCTCTTCAAGCACATTGCTAAGCATGGCACCCCAATTACATCGAAAGAGCTAGCTGGATTATCAGGAGGGGAGGAATTGCTCATCAGTATGTTCCTTTCAGCTTTTGAAGCTCTGCCTTTAGCTAATCTCCATACAAGTTCGGATTCTGCGGCCTCTCTCGTCCACTGGCATGGTCGCTGAGGTTGGTGAGATGACGTGGACAGCGAATGCTATAACTCACGTTCTAGCAACTGATGCAGTTTCTTCAGGGTACAGGATGGTGTAAGTAGATGGGCGTTCATTTGAGATCTTCTATCTCGGTTCTAATCTCTCTGGGTAGGGGTGATATGATTATTGGTGCTGCTCAGAAATCACCCAAGTACTTCCGCGAAGCCGGCTACCGCTGCCCTACTAACCCAAACGACGGCTTCATGCAGTATGCCTTCCAGACAAAACTCAATGTCTTTGACTTCTTCGCTTCTATGCCAGATGTACTTCAGGACTTCAACGCCTTCATGGGCAATACAATGGGTGCCAGAGGCTACTGGACCGACTGGTTCCCCGTTGAGGAGCACTTATTGAAGGGCTATCATGACGATGGCGAATCTGCTTTATTGGTGGATGTCGGCGCGGGCCGTGGGCATGACATTCTCGCCTTTCATGAAAAGTATTCTGGCAAGGGACGTCTCATTCTACAGGACTTGGCAGTCGTTACGGATTCACTGGACGGAATAGATCCTGCTGTTGAATGCATGACGCATGATTTCTTTGCCGAGCAGCCAGTCAAAGGCAGGTTCATCTTGAACATACCTAACCACCTGGCCTATACATATTGCTGACCATTTCGAATAGGTGCTCGCGCATATTTCTACCATCACATTCTACACGACTGGTCTGATGAAAAATGCCTAGAAATCTTGGCCGAGCTTCGAAAGGCCATGAAGCCAGGATACTCTAAGCTGTTAATCCACGAGATGATCCTTCCAGAGCAGGGGGCTGCGACGTTCTACAGCATGTTGGATATGACCATGATGTCTTTCAACTCGGGGATGGAGCGCAGTGAGAGACTCTGGACTGAACTTGTAGACAAGGCAGGCTTGAAAGTGGTCAAATTCTGGCCAGCACCTGAAGAAGGTGCTGACGGAATCATTGAGATCATGTTAGAGGGGCAATGAAGGGTAATTGATTCCTGTTCCCATTTGCGGTCCGGTGAGACATGGCGGGGTAGCAGCCCACCTGGGACGGGGATTCATGCCCAGGCTTGATAAACCATATTGCTTCGCTTAATAAATGAAGCTTCAGCTATCTCCATTGTCTTTTCCCACCCTTCAACAAATTATTCCCATATGTTAATGAGACACAGCTTGGCCGCTCCCTAGCTATTCTAAATATTGCCTGGCGAAATAAACCTCGTTGTGATGTGATGTGATGTGATGTGAGCGCAGCAATTTGAGTCATCCCACCTAGAGCATTGTATTTTGTTGATGACAGGCCCATACTAGAGTCTAAAGTGCAAATTTTGAGACAGCATTATAAAGTGAATTGCTTTTATTAGATCTTTGCCTATCTAAATAAAAAGCCAAACCAAACCAAACCAAAAAGTCCCTTATTGAGACTGTCCTTTGGTGGGTAAATCTCATTGTAATCTCTACAGCGGCAAGTTTGGTACGACGCCATCTGGCCTTGGGCGTTGCAGCATGTCAACGTCAAACAGATCAAACATCCTTTTTCCCGCCCATTCATCAAGCTCCTCCCAGTTTGCACAACTATGAATGTCAGCATCGAAATTAGTCGGATAAAACGCCGATTTGTCGTTGTGCTGCGCTGTGTTATTGATCCAGCGGAATGTCACCATCGCAAGATCAGGTTTGCACATTAAGGCTTCTCGAATATATTCCACGCAATGGTCTTAGAAGTGATTATTAGAAATTTGGATCAATCTGTAGAATTATTTCCCAACTTACCAACATGTTTCTTCTCCCGTGCCATGGCCTCTTCTGATTTGTTGGTGTAATAGTACTCTTGGAAAAGCATTTTCTTGACCTTTTTCTGTGATCTCATCAGCTCTCTTTCTCATCGCAATTATGAAGCCTGACACTTACCAAACAATGTAGAGAATGATAAACACTCAAAGATGCAATTCCGTCATATCCGTCTTTTGTATATATCGATGTCAAGTTGCGTTCGTCCAAGTATCCCTTTGGAACGCGAATGTTATCATCTGGCTAGAGATCAGATTGTGACAGCTAACGAGGAGGAAATCAGGGTATTCGTCTCATACTGCGAAGCAGGCGGTGCCACGCCTCGTCAAGTTCGGGTCGAGGGTCCCCTGCGAAGGGATTTTCGACAATTCGAGTCTGGAACCTTCTTTGTTCCCAGATCAGTCCCTTATGTAATGGGAGTGCTAGCAACAATATATTTATGTCAGTAATAAAGAGCGTCATAGAGATTTCACCACAGCTCCCACAGGTCGCTTGGTGAGTAAAGTGTCTTTTTCTTACAGTGTTGTTGGGCGATTGGGGTCTGCAAATTGCCGTGACTTGTCCCGTTATAAAATGTGGCAACAAGTGCGAGAAAATACAACGTAGAATAGAAAAGAATCACTATTAAATGGAAATAAAGCGGTAGGCGTGTTGCCCACCATCTCGTATGGCGCTGAGTGTAAATTCTCTGCTCTTCGCTGCCCAACTCTAGCAATGGCTTTTCTGAAAGACTGGTCTTATCACCCTCGATAACATTGTGATGGCTGCCCTTTCCGTGAGGCATAGTGATATTCAGATAGGTAATGTCGAGTAGAATTTGGAGTTTGGTCTGACCAAGATTGACTAGGCTTAACTTTTACGCAACGTTACTCGGGGCCACGGACTCCCAAAAAAACCAAAACGAGCATCGATGTACTCAGGATATCAGGTTGTTCGATTCCACTCGTACATTCGCACTGCCCCATTTATTTTCCTTTTGATCACACCGGAGATGTCTCTCGGTGTTGGCAATGTTTGGTGCATATGTACGTTGGTAGGATAAGTACATTAGCAATGTGGCGCAACACACACTGACGTGGCATGTAGCCTGACCTAATATTAATTTATTTATTATCCGAGGGAACACAAATTTCCGTAGGCCCGAATGTATTCCAATTCAGCGATACCAGAAGGAGAAAGAAACAGCATATAGAAGCTACGAGATACTGGCTCGAATTCCTCTTTTTGTCTTTAGTTCGCTATGCTGGACAGTTGTCAAAATGTCCAGCTTTTACCGCCGAATAGTCGACCATCTACCCACTGTCGGTAGAAGCCCAAGTCACAGCAATACATCTCTCCTCACTCTATCCTGCATGTTCGGAATCTTTATTGGAGCAACAATCACGGGCCTGACATCCCCTGCGCTATGTTCCTCGGGAACACCCCACCGCCCACCATCTGTCAGTCAGGGCCCAGAACCGGATATACGCTCTATGTTTGGTACAATCAGTACAATCTTTACGTACAACCGCACCTTTGGCGAGGATGTCCGGGAAAATCCTGCAACTGAGGAGGCATGGGAATCCATTATTCCAAGTATACAAGCTATCGCTCTCCGTATCTTCAGCATAGCATCGGGGCTGGACTTAGAATGACCAACTAACATGGGGCTAATGCAGTTGGCCAAGGGTCTGTTCGCTTCCCTCCAGACAGCACGCAGATTTACACACTTTCAGTGGTCCACCAGTTGCACTGTCTGGTACGTGACATCTATTTCTTCCTTCTGTGCTACCTAACGAATCACATCTCAAATCACACACCACGACACTCATTCTAGTCTTCCAAAACCCTGGGATCAGTGTTACCCTCCAAGTCTCACAAGCTCACCGTATTATCCAGTGGTCAATTCATCACACCTACTACGCCATACTCAGAAATAGTAGTCAAGGTGACCCGCTTGAGGATTTGGATGTAGATGCCGGGGCTAGCATGGGCGGCAATGTGTTTCCCCATATGCGCCATTGCTTTGACTACTTGCGACAGAGCCTCATGTGCGCAGCTGATTCGACGCTAGAGCCTGTCGACACGGTGCTTGGAGGTGTGACGGGATGGGGGAATCCGCGGGTTTGCGGAGATTATGCAGGATTGAAAGGCTGGGCCGAGGGGCTAAGAGTAAACAACTTGAGGGGATTTGCAGCGGGACATAAAGGAAGACATGGTGTGCACTGATTATGGGGGCGGAAAAGGGACAGGGGTTGTATGCATGTTGGATGTTCCTACATAAGTGTCCCTACCTATCAGGAGTAAGAAACGACCTGGCTGGGTGATTTTCAGTGATACGCTGAAACTTTGGGTGTGTTCATTTAGTGTTTTCAGCCAGGTGGCGCCGTTCGGATGGTTTTCAGTAGGATTTTGGTCAAGAATAAATTGCACGTTGACCGTGATTTGACATGGAATACGAGTACATGTACCCGAACATGCATGGGACATGGGGGTACCAACGACAGGTATCGGCAGCATTTATCATGTCACCATAAATCCGGCCAAGACCGGTGAAAGATATTTTGCGTTATGTGAGTTAATGACATCAAGAATGTCGAACATTTGGGCAGGGGGGAGAGCCATGGATTGCGTGCCCGTCGTCTACAGTGTCTTCCAAGATCAGCAGTCTTGGCTATGTTTATATCAAGAGCTATTGGTCTTTCGCTTACCTTATTCACAACAATCCATCTTTTTATTGCCATCCATTTGAAAGAACAACATACTCTACCAGCCCTCCTGGACACATTTTAAAAATGAAGCTCTCTGTTTTCCTCGTTCAGCTTGTTGCTGCCACCGTCACCGCTGCCGTTCTTCCAGATACCGGTAGGCAAACCCTCATACTATCATCAAAGCAGTCGCACAACTGGACTCTATTTTTAACGAATGCAGCATTTGACGCCGATGAAGCTGTGAATTATCCAGCGAAGGTTGACCAATCTTGGGTGGATGCACGGACAGGTATTTAATGCTATTTTATCTATTCTAATAAGATTTCTGTCTCTATGGGGAAGATCACAACTGATCTATATCACACAGTTGACTCGGATGAGGCAGTCAACTATCCGGCCGAGGTGGACCAGTCTTGGGTAGATGCTTGAGGGTGTGCATGTGCAATACTGCGTTATGTAGGCTGTGTACATGTATAATAGTATCAGACGCTGGCTGTCTGCCCTCGTATGCATTGCGAGTGGGGGTCGTCATGCCGAGTGCCCACCCTGATCAGTAGTTTGAGAATAATCCAGCTATTATTCAGTATTACCGAATTTGAGGTCGTATATATAGTGAACGATAGCCAAGTTGTGCTGGCAACCATCCCACTATCGTCAATCATCATCTCATTTTTTAACCGCCGTGATTAAATATTTATTTCATTCAGTGCTTCTACAATGGACACATCAAAAACAAATTACCAGGCTGTCCAACAAGATCCCGATGAGCCTGACCTTCCGGTTCTTCAAATGGCCAAATGGTCAAGTAGCTATCCTGTCCCAACTGTTGCCATGATTTTGCTGGTGATTTCTTTCTCGACCAATATTTTTCTCGTCCTCCGAATGTTTCGAGAGGGAGAATGTAGTTCTCGTTATGGTAAACAGGCAATTGCCTTGGTTTTTCAACATCCTTGGTATGACCCTTTGAGCCCAGCTGACATCCATGGATACAAATTAGCGGGGTTAGAACGGGACCTGGCCATCCAAATCCATCCCATCACTAACTACACGGACGACAATTTCACTACAGTAGCCGCTCTCTGGGAGAACAATCTCAGCGGAGACCCGGGAGTAGTAGCCCTGTCAGACGACTACGTCAAAGCAAAGGGCCTGCCAGCCGCGATGCGATTCCCTTGGGACAACAAGAAGGGAGTTTATCTCTTGCAGGGATTTCACAATCTGCACTGCTTGGTACGTCTTCACACCATTGGGTCCTGCCTTTTGAATACAGAAAATGGCGTCCGCTCATTGAACTCATATTTTAGCGCACTCTCTTCCGGTACGTCAAACATGCCGAACTTGACCTCCCGCAACGTATCGCTGGTTCACACGCACTGCACTGTCTCGACCAGCTCCGGCAAGATGTAATATGCAACGCAGACGACACTCCTCGTTGGGCTGGGCAAAAGAATCCACCTGGCACTGGTGCTGAGCAAATTCGAAAGTGCAGAGACTGGGCGAAGTTGGAGACGTGGGCGAGGGAGCGGACAGCATGCTTTAAACACGAGGACGAGGTGCCAGGACCAATGATTGAGAGGTTTAAATATTGCCCAGATGGGCGTACATTTTGGCCCGTTGACCAGGATATTGGAAAGTCGACAGAAAGGCCTAAGGATGTTCAATAAAGAGAGGTAGTAAAAGCAGCGCTCATGAGGTGATAGAAAACCACCCGTTAAGACCCAGAATGACCCAGAATGCGTTTGCACATACCAATGATGTCCTTCACCCTCTCAAAATTTGAATCCGATTGATTCGGGTTTGGTAACATAATTCGCTGCCAAACTACCTGCTTAATTCAATAGCCTTGGTCTATCACCCAACTCCTTTGTTTATTTTTTTCCCACCTTTCGCAATGGATGGTTACATGTCTGTCACACCACGGTACAAGCCTCATTTCTTTCTCACCGTATGCCCCCAGGATCTGAGTCCCATCCTCGTAAATCGGAGCACTTCCCGTGCCCTCCCCCAACCCCCCCTCTCCACTTTCCTTCCGGCGTTGCTCTCCAGATTTCCAGGCTCAAAGTGTTTCTTCAAGTTCGCACTATTAACACCTGTCTAGGGTGAATTGACGCAGAAACACGGGGATATAACAGATCTATGTCCTAATTTGCTAAGAACATACCGTGCTTATCTCTATCTCGTCATTTATGGTGAACGTTCCACTCGTCGGAAGTCAGATCTGCAAGCTGCCGAAACCATCATCGAAAGGTACGTCTGAAGTACCAACCAACAGCAAGAAATACTACAGAGATACCTGGCGGATAATTCATCTTGTTGGTTGTGTTTGCTCCATATGACATGCCGCTAGTTAGGCTCCTCTTAACGACTCCGCCTGCATTTCAACTGCCAGAGCATATTTTCCCTCCCTATTTAATTTCATTCAGCAACGCGTTTCAGAGAGAAATCAAGCTATACATCATGGCGACCGAGAAGAATGACAACGCCAGGATTGACGCTGAATCTAAAATAGCCACACCCTGGGCGCATACTGCGAGTATTGAGAGTGGTCCTCTGGAATCTGACGAGCCTAAAGAAAATTTGTTCGCATGGCTACAGGTTCTGGGCGCATTCGTTCTCAATCTCAACACGTGGGGTATGATGAATTCCTACGGCGTCTTCCAGACCTTCTACCAGCTCGACCTGCTTCGCTCGCACACCTCATCCGAAATTGCTTGGATAGGTTCTACACAGGCCTTTCTAATGTTCATCGTCTCAATCATCGCAGGCCCTCTGTTTGATGCGGGACACCTCTTGTCGCTTCTCTCAGTTGGGTCTTTTCTCCTCGTCTTGGGCATGATGTTGGCTAGTATCAGCACTAGATACTGGGAAGTGTTCCTCAGCCAGGGTGTGATGATGGGGCTTGGGTTTGGCTGTCTGTACCTCCCCGCCCCAGCAGTTGTCTCGCAATACTTTGACGCCAAAACTGCGCTGGCCATGGGCGCGGCCTCCACTGGAGCAGCTTTAGGTATTAGTCCATTCACCTGCTTCTTTGTACGAATGATGCTGACCACCCCCAGGCGGTGTTATTTACCCCATCGCCTTTACGCAGCTTCAGCCCCGCCTTGGCTTCGGATGGGCCACCCGTGTTCTCGGCTTCATTCTTCTTGGCACCAGTCTCCTCCCGCTCTTCATCATGAGATCCCGGGCGCCACCCCGCTCGATGCGGGGCATAGATCAATTAGTCGACCGAACTGCCTTCCGCGATGCGCCGTACCTGTTGCTCAATCTGGGTCTCTTCTTTGGCTTGATGGGAATATATGTCATACTCTATTATATCGAACTCTTCGCGCTGTACCGTACTGATGTCTCTGCTACTCTGTCCAACTGGCTGCTTGTCATAATAAACACAAGCTCGCTGCTTGGTCGCCTGAGTCTGGGACATTTTGCCGACCGCCTAGGGTCAATCAATGTGCAAACTACAGTGGGCCTAGCCAGCGCTGTGCTGACATTCTGTCTACTGGCTATCCGGACAGTGCCTTCGCTGGTAGTTTACAGCGTGCTGTATGGTTTCGCGGCCGGTGCTTTCATGGCGCTTCCCGCCGCTGGAGTGATTAGTTTGTCAGAGGACAAAAGCAAGATAGGCACGCGACTGGGCATGACGCTTGGGTTTGTTGGAGTGGGAGTACTCGTGAGCAACCCCATTGCTGGCGCCATCCTGGGGGACGGCCAGCATCAAGATTGGGTTGGTGTAATTTCGTGGTGTGGCGTATTGATGGTCGCTTCAGGCCTGGCTCTTACGGCGAGCCGGATCATGAAAATTGGATGGGGATGGAGCAGGGTGATATAGAATGTTCACCTTCTCGAGTATCAATCTGCATAGGCGGTTTTTTGCCTCACGTAGATCAAGCACATAAAAGCAAGCAGCCAAGACACAAAGTTAGTATATAGATTTATTCTTCACCCCGTTTTCCCAAGCACTAGTTCAAAATCCCCTACTCAGACATGCGTCCACCAGCGCGACCAGTTCCTGAAACAAGCATAGGGTAACTAAAATCAAGAAGAATGCAGATAAATATTAAATCACCAAGCTTAATCTTATGATATGACAGCATGAGCGGAAGAAAAGAACAATAGTAAACAAGCTAAAGCATTCTGTTATCCAAGGGACCGAAATAAACCAGCGGCATAGCTTATACTTTCCCTTTGTCAAAGATGCGGAGCCAACACCCAGAATGAAACCTTGTTAAACAAAAAAACTCGGCTGCACGTGGTCTTGTTGCACATATCCTAATTCCGTAGAAGAAGTATAAAGCTAATGTGGATATATGGCATGAAAGTCTAGCAATATGCTTCACTCACTTAGCTTTATTACGCAGCATACTTCGATGGGCACCTTGCATTCGATTGCCTTTCCTGAACGGTATGTATAACTTGAGTTTAAGTACATGACGTAGGTAAGCTGTGGCACTTGAACTTAAAGGCTAAGATCGCCATCAACGATCGATACCCAAATGCTATAAAAAGACGAGTGATCCCACCTCGTACACTCCAACATGCGGGGAAGCAGTCTTGAAATGCATCTACATTACTAAGAGTGATCAGGCGATATCAAATGTTGTGTCTGGATGCGGGGGTAACATCTTTCATGCATACATGATATCACGAGCCCATATCCGGCCCCAATACAGAGACACAAAGACCCAACAAACACTGCCAAGGTTGCACCAACTCAAAGCTCACAACAACAGAACAGATAGGCGCTTACTTCAGATTCTCCAAACCATCATGTTGCGATCTCTACCACTCACTTGCCTTATCGCTACGGCGCAGGCTCTCATCATTCATTTACCCTATAATGAAACCTCTTTAGCTCCCGTTGTCGACCTTGGATATGCCAAGTATCGCGGCGTTGGACTGGAAGCTGGTGTTGATCAATTTCTGGGAATGAGATACGCTCAGGCACCGCTTGGCGACCTCAGGTTTCGAGCACCCCAAGATCCAACCCCTCAAGATGCGATACAAGATGCCGCCAAGGTGAGTGATGACAATAATGTATTATAAAAACGCAGAATACTAATATATATGCATTAGGTTGGTCCGATTTGTGTAGGCATAGGCCAGACTGTCGATGCCGACCACAGCGAAGATTGCCTATTCGTCAACATATTTAAGCCGTCGACAGCGACGAACGACTCAAATCTACCAGTCTGGGTCTATATCCAGGGCGGTGGCTATTCAGCTAATACGAATCAAAATTACAACGGCACAGAAGTGATCAAACAATCCGGAAACAACATAGTTTTTGTCAATTTTAATTACCGAGTCGGGGCCCTTGGGTTTCTCGCGAGTCCCCAAGTTCAACAAGATGGTGCCCTCAATGCCGGACTGTTGGATCAGCGGAAACTACTTCATTGGGTTCAAACAAACATCAAAAATGTAAGATCAACTACATATTCCATCGCTTTCTCTTGCTGACCAGATTAGTTTGGTGGAGACCCAAATCATGTCGTGATTCACGGGGCCTCAGCTGGTGCAGGTTCAGTTGCATATCACCTCACGGCGTACAATGGCAAGAAAGACAACAAGTTGTTTTCGGGTGCCATTGCCGAAAGCCCATTTTGGCCTACACAAAGAACGGTAGATGAGATGGAGTTTCAATATATACAACTACAGCAAGGCTCGGGTTGCGAGAGCTTGACTTGCCTGCGCTCGCTAGACATCACCAAACTCCTTAATGCCAGCAACATCTTTCCTTTCCCTAACGCTCCAGCAGACGCCCCGAAGCCACTGTGGTACTGGCTTCCAGTCATCGATGGTGACATGGTCACAGACCATTTCTATAACCATTTCAACAAGGACCAATTCATTCATGTCCCACTTCTGATTGGCGACGACACCGACGAGGGAAGGAGTTTCGGATTCAACGCGACAACGCCCGACCAGGTCACAAACTTCCTAAAGAGCAATTACCCCAATCTAAGTAAGGAGCAGCTGAAAAAGATTAAGAAACTCTACAAATTTAAGAAGAAGCCAGTGCCACAGCACGCTGATTATTTTGCAGTCGCATCAGCATCGTACGGTGACGCTATATTCACCTGCCCCGGAGTGTTCATGGCCTGGTCCTTCGGACGGTACTTTAATCAGAACCAAGTCTTTAGCTATAGATACAATGTCCAAGATGAGCAAAACATTGTTCAAGGCTTGGGCGTCCCCCACGTGTTCGAATCAAGCGCCATCTTTGGGCCTGGAAACGCAGGCAACGCTGCCGCTTCATATTATACGACCAACGCGGCGATTGTCCCAATTACGATGCGTTACTTTATAAGTTTTATTCGAGTATTCGATCCAAACACGTTCAAGGACGCTTCAGCCCCGATCTGGATCCCGTTCGGGTCGTCACAGCGTATTAAGCTACAGACAAACAGCACTGAGATGGAGGCCTTGTCGTCGGATGTGGCCAAGAAGTGCAGTCTCTGGATGAGATTGTCATATGCGATGGGGACTCGATAGATCCTTCCATAAATTCTTTCAATTACTCTCATCCATCTAGATTGTTCACATTTGGGTCGTCTACGTTCCTTTTAGTACCCCACTTCTCCATGTCGCGCATGTGACCCCCCCTGCTCGTCCAGATTTCCTTCCGACCCTTCATTTTGGGTGTCTCTCAACGTAATTACTCGCACTGTCAAGGAAGATAGAAGGGAAATGAACACCGCCGGAAAGCAAAGAAGTCGTATGCCGAATGCATATCATTCCGCCTCGCAATGGCGATGTATGACTAAATTAATAAGAGTTTAATGGGTATTGTTAAGTTAGTACAGCATGCGTAGTTCATCGCATGAGAGAAAAAGGTATGCCAAGCGACATCTCATATAAATCTTGAAAGGACACGACGTCAAACCAGTGTCAGTAAACCAATGCGCCATCCGAATGCAAACTTTTCAACATATTCGCCCATCCCGCGTCCCAATCATACTCCCGGTATCGCAATGACTCGTCCAAGGCTTAAAACGTAGACTCGGATCCGTGGATCGATTGGTGACTGCTCGGTGGAGCGGCTCGAATGTCCGACACCAATCCCTCTTCATCGTGGCCCAGGTCGATCACCGTATCCTGCAATTCTTTATCTACCGTCAATGTGTCGACATGGAAAGATCGGGTCAGCATGATCTCGCCCCGTTGGGCGTCTCTCGATGTCGACCCGGATTGTTTAAAGTACGATGATTCTTTGACCTGTTCCGTCCAGAGAGCATTGACGGCTGGCAAGCAAGCGCAAATTAAGCCGATGCCCACCTCAGCGTTGCTAGTTTAGAGTCAGCCATGCTCGACGATCGTATTCACTCGACGGCGATATGGACCTACCCAGACAAGATAACTTTGGTGAAAACATATGTTTGGTTCGGAGAGTTACCCTCTCTGATGATGAGGGCTAATCGATAGATACCAAATGCCGTCGCGATTCCTCCAGCGCAGAGTAGACCAGTTACTCGTAATCGCTTTCTTCTCGGTAATTGAAGCGACCAGGTAAGGGGCGTCGGCAACAGTAGAATGACAGTGTCACTTAGCACACTAATAATCGCGTCGGCGGTGATGATGGCTCTCTGATCCAGGCAATGCTCCAAATGGCCCTTCCAATATTCGCTAATCGGCGTGCAAACAAAGACCTTGATAAAGAAGCCGGAGACGTAGTATAGGATGATGATTATGATCAGGGTATACACTCCGATGAGGGTCTTTCGGTGAACGGAGCCGAATACTCGAATGATGATGATTAGCAGTGCTAGTTTGATGGTCATGGCCGTCGGTGCGTAAAAGAGTGTTGCTGCATAGGAAGACTAAGCCATCATCGTTAGCAATGAACTCCACTTCGGACAGCTTTTTCGATACTCACCTGGAAGAATCGCTGAATCTGCTCTGGGGGCACATATCTTTGGTCTATACCACCGCCATTGAGACCAGCTATTACGCGACATGAGCGTTGTGTCTCACCAATTGCCATGAAGAAACTCACCGGAAATAGACGACCCGCAGTATCCCATGAAGAGGATCTGTTTTCTGTTAGCTTCAGCCTTCCAGATAAACGACTGTCCACATCGCAGAACGTACGAATGACATGTAAGTAGCATCTACCCGTCGTCAGTCTAGTCCCAAGCCTCAAGCCCAACCAAGTGTACCTACAGTCATCCATTGTCACGCCACCTCCGAGGACTTTATGCTTGGCGTATATGCGTGCCGCCACAAATATCGATACGAAGAAAATCGTCAAGCCTTGGACGGCGTAATTGACCGTTTGGAGAGTAGTACTTGGGTGATTCATGTCGGCAGTCATACCCGAAGGCAGGAGGGTGGCAGTTGGAGAGCTCATGACGACAACTCATTCGAGATATTCGACCCTACGAAAGTCCAAAAGAACTTCAAGTTGAGGGGATGGGCTTGACATTAATGGAAGACTGTGTCTATGCACTGCAAGGTCGTAGGGGTGAAGTGGTCAAGGCGGGACTGGGTCGACAGGGAAGGACAAGGGACCCAGATCCAGACAGCGGCGTATGTCATCCTGGGCTTGTTCGGGTCGATCCGTTACAATAAACGCGCTTGAGGACGTGTCTCCAAAATACTAAGCTATCTTTGTTTCTGGTCCACATTCACCTAGCTATCCAAAACAAGCTCGCCATCTTGTCCGGTCCCCTGGGCCAGCAGAGCCAAAAGAATTTGCTGCGATATCCAGCCAGTCGTATTGCGAGATCCGCGGGGTTGCGGGCGTTGATGGTTTGGCAGTTTAATTGGGCTTAGACGGGCTGAGAAAAATGCGTCCTTTCGGCAGGCTTAGTGTGGTATGGGTAAGACAAAAGCAATCGTGAAATGCAGGCCTCGGGAGGTTCATTTCAAGCGAGTCATGGGTCCCAATTCCGACAGGCATTTGGTGGATTGGGGCAACTATTCCCCCGCTGATTTAAAATAATACTTGTATGAACGAATGCCGTTCTACTTGTAGATAAAGTCCGTTTCAAACCGTTTCACGGAAGAAAGACTTCCGCATCCCTAGCTAGCTGGTGTCGCTTAACCTTGCGGTGACACATAACCGTTGAAGACGAACTAGGGGCCTTGTGATGGAACCTCATCCCATTGGTACACATGAATCTTACATCCCATGTTGACTGCAACGATATCAAGGGGCCCAGGTTCATATGCAGGCCGTTTTAGTTCTGGATTAACGCTTTGTTTATCGGAGCATGTCGACTCATGCTCTCTCACCCCTATGTGCACCGCGCACTCCGCTTTTTCCTCTTCTCTCCAAACTTTGTTGTCATACGGTGGTATAAAGTTGATACTTTGTGGTAAGTTCATCGGAAATTAACACGATCGACAAGATAAACTACATCATTAAATTCTAGACAAGCGCGGCTAACTCTCCCGGGGAAGCAGATAAAGTTATTGCGGCCGTTCACCAAGCTTGGCGAGATCCTAGACACGCCTCACACCGAACTGAAGCCAACCTCGTTCAAGATGGGTGACAGAATCGATCTCGGTCTGGAATCCAAGCTGTTTCAACCACTGACGATTGGCAATGGCAAGATAACTCTGAAGCATAGAGTGATCCATGCACCCCTGACGAGAAACCGCGGAACCCCTTTGAAGCCAAACTCCACGCCAGAGAACCCCAACAGGATCTGGTTCCCCAATGACCTTATAGTTGAGTATTATACCCAACGAGCTACTGATGGGGGCCTGATCATTTCAGAGGGCCTGCCACCCTCGCTCGAGGTACTGTTCCTGAGCATGGTTGTAGATATGGATAGTTCAGCTAATTCCCGTAGGGCAATGCCATGCCTGGCGTACCGGGGATTTTTATCAAGAAGCAAGCAAATGCTTGGAAGAAGGTGGTGGATGCCGTTCATGCCAAAGGCGGCTACATCTACGCCCAACTCTGGCATTCCGGCCGTGTCAACATCCCACATCTGACGGGCTCACCAATTGTGGCACCTTCAAGCATTCCTTGGGATGATCCCGAAGAGGAGTTCCCGTATCCACCTCCTCATAGCGCCTCGCGAATGAAGATATCCGATCATCCTCCCATTGAGTTGACGGTCGAGCATATCAAGAAGACCATTCGTGATTATTGCGAGGCGGCTAGAATGGCAATGGAGGTCGGCTTCGATGGCGTAGAACTTCACGGAGGAAATGGCTACCTGCCTGAGCAGTTCTTGAGCTCCAATTGTAACAAGCGCACAGATGCATATGGCGGCACACCTGAGAAGCGCTGCACATTTGTCATTGAGCTCATGCAAGAGCTGGTAAAGACAGTAGGCCAGGATAATCTCGCAATTCGCTTGACCCCATTTGGCGCCTTCAACCAGACCCGTGGGCAACAGCGCCTCGAGACCTGGAGCCATCTCTGCCTCGAATTGAAAAGGCGCCTCCCTCGCTTATCATATGTCAGCTTCATTGAACCCCGATACGAACAGATCTTCACCGAGGCCGAAAAGCAAAGCTTCTTAGACTCCTGGGGTCTTCCCGATGTGGACCTGTCATTGTTCCGCAGTATTTGGGGCGACACTCCGTTCTTTTCTGCCGGTGGATTTGACGACAAGAATTCTTGGGCGATTATTGAGAGTGGCAAGTATGATGCTTTGGCCTACGGGCGCTATTTCGTCAGCAATCCCGATCTCGTTGAGAGGCTTCGCAACGGCTGGCCCCTTGCTCCGTACGACCGGTCTCGGTTCTACGGACCGTTCGAGAATCCGGTTATTGGATATACCGATTATCCCGTATACAAAAAGAAAGCATCGGTCCAGAGAGTTTGAGGACGAGCTGGGTCAAACAGGGATGTAACGGCAGTGCCCAGCTGATTCACATGCCAAGTCGCGTTCATTTCACTTGGCATTGCTCAAGGCGGCAGCGAACCTTGTTGTTTTATATCTATGGTATTATAATTGAGAACATCATTCCTTTTTCAAGCTTTTAAACAAGTATCAGAATGAGATATTAATATCAGGTGTTGCTAAAGAAGCTTCGGCCCGGGTATGCACAGTCTGGTCTTGACTTCACCCTTGCCCCTGTAGATTCAAGGTGGGTCTCATTTCGCGACTGGCGCCCCTTTTGTGCGAGACCAGAATGATCACGGGACATAGTACGAAGGGGGGATGCTTGAGGGTTATCACCATTAGGTGCTTCGTTGGGTATTCGACTCAAGCGTAGCGAAATTTGCATTGGAGCATACGGTACCGAGTGATCGGCAAGACTCGTCGGGAAAAGCTTCTGCAGCCAGGACTAAGACTAAGAAAGGAACCTAGTTAAGTGAGATTTTGTCTTCTACCCCGACACTCGCATGATTTCCTGCCTGTTTTAATCCTTGCTGCCTACGCCCTTTTGGTCAATCCGTTTTAGGATAGTGGATGACTGGCATGCTTTAGATGGAGCCAATATGATCCGTGCCTCAACATTGGGGGGGGGGGTTGACGATCGTAAAAGCTATGAGAGAAATCAAGGACAATATAATAAATTGAAGACGGTGGGAGGAATTAAGAGAGACGACACGAGGACATTGGAAGCGAAGCTTTCCACCCCCCGAACAATAATATTCTTTTATCTTCCACTTGGCAGTATGCTTTGCTTGTCTGACTACGGATTGGCTCTGTTTCAGGGTAGTCAAGCTAGGTGAACCATGACACGGAATGATCAAGCCACCACTCACCGGCTGGTGGGATATGCCGAGACAATGGACAATAATGGAGGCGATGATATTACTCCGCAAATACCGGAAGACCCGAGATCCCCCTAACCTTACTTACTTGTACATACATCTGGTGGGCGAACGCCACTGGTCTGGGGGCAACTCCTTCGGATAAGGTTCGATAATGACTGCTTCTCATCTCGTATCATATTTGATGGCTGAAATGCATGTACCTTTATCGCTTGATGCGAACATGGGTGTCAAATGTAAGGGGGGTCGGTACGTATGACGGTACCGTGATGTAAGCCCATCCTTGCAAGTTTTTGACGGCAACATCAACCAGAATAGCGAACGACTATCAGACTACAACTGAGTATCATGGGTCTTATCAGTAAAGAGATGCACAAACTGCGGTTACACTTGCACGAGTGAGCAAACGTGGAATTGGCTAAACATTAGTGGTAAACATGATCACAACGCAGCGTGAATATTAAGTCATCCAGGATCGACATGTACATCTCCTCCAGCTCGTCAAATAGACTTTTAGTCTTTCCATGGCTTGAATATTGGCTACGTGTGAATGTACATGTTTATCTAAACGTTCTATACGTCATTGATAAATTGCATTTGCTTTTTTAGTTTGTATTATCCTCCTTCACTTCAACAGAGATATGAACAAACCTTTCTACTTCATACGCCCTTCGAATCTCTATTCATAGCTATTCGATGTATGATATAGTCGTCTCCTTGTACAGACATTATGAAGTTGAACCCAGACCGCCATTTTTCAACGGGCACATCTGCTCACCGGAAGAGACGGTTGAGTACCTTGGTTGAGAAAAAGGAAGCTTTTGCAACACCCCTCACGGTTTGTGCTGTCTCCTGTCATTTTTACTCTCATAACCGTTTATCACCCAATCCGATTGTGTTATCTGTGTTCTATAGGGCGTGTCTGGCCTGCCGGTACAGACTCATCTTCATCCACCAAGGGCATGCCGGCCTGGCTCTACACTTGCAATGCAGGAGTGAGCATACAAGGATGAGACCATTACTGACCATTATTCGTTAAAGACTCTTTTCCTAGGTATATCGGCTGTCGTAGCTGATGATGGTACAGTAACCATCTCACTCGCGATTCGTGACAATATCTATCTTGTGGATTTTAGTGTTCAAACCATCAAATCACCTGACAAAGCGGACGAAAATGGCTTCATTGCGAATCATGTTATTGAGGCCATTAGCTCGTACGAACATAGTAATTTCTCAAAATTCGTTGGAGCTGGTCTTCCCGACAATCTCAGGTCCATAAGCCCATCCTTGTGCTCCCGGCTCTGGCTTGAGCTGGACATTGTACCCATTGTCTTGCCTTTGGATGAGGAAAGAGAGGGGATGGAGTTTTGGGATGACAAGCACATAGATGAGCAGGCGGACTCCATGTCTCGCAAATGCATGGTGTAAGTTGGAGCAAGCCCCCGTTTCATTAACCTGTACCCAATTCTAATTATCGTATTCTGTGTCATAAAGCTGCTTTGGCCCCTCTTTACTACCATTCCTTCAAGTTGGATGGCATGGTAAAGTCGAGGTAGATGCTGGCTTTCGGGCTCATCTTACTACATTGAAGAATTATGAAGACACATGCCAGCAATCAGCGTGGAAGGCTGTTAATTTCTTTGCCAACAAACTGAAGGCGAAAAAGATTAAAATTGCTTTCTTCAGCAGCACCCCACAGGGTGGCGGTGTTGCGCTCATGCGGCATGCCCTCGTTCGTTTTTCCAGATTGATGGGGGTTGATCTGAGTTGGTATGGTCAGTGATTCCGAATTCCCGATCCCTGCCGGCATCCTTGAGTGATGGACCTTGCTGACGGGTTCTTGGTGCGTGACAGTCCCGAAGCCTCAGCCTGGCATCTTTCGTATTACGAAAAACGTTCACAACATCCTGCAAGGTGTAAGCCAAGCAGAAGAACGCGTTTCCTCGCAAGATAGAGATGCGGTTGTCAACTGGATCACTGGTAATGCCGATCGATACTGGTTCTCCAAGGGTGGCCCGCTGTGTCCCCCAGAAGAGGGCGGCGCAGATGTGATTATCGTACGTGTATCCTCTCGTGAAATTCACAATACATGGGCGCATGAAGATATAGAAGAATAATCTCTATTAACGTACAATAGATCGATGACCCTCAGATGCCTGGACTAATTCCATTGATCAAGAAACGCACGCCTGACCGACCGGTACTTTACAGGTCACACATTCAAATCCGAGGTGATCTCGTAGCCAGAGCCGACTCACCACAGGCTGAAATTTGGGATTTCCTCTGGTCGAACATCAAGGAAGCAGACATGTTCATTAGTCACCCAATCTCCAGTTTTGTTCCACACACGGTGCCCAACGAGAAAATTGTTTACCTGCCTGCAACTAGTGATTGGTGAGTTGTTTGGGAACCGCCCACCCTGGCTATATATGAATACTGATACGTTGTTTAGGCTTGATGGATTGAACAAAAAGATTAACCAATGGGATAATGGCTATTATGGACACATATATAATACAAAGTGTCATGTTCAACGAATGACGGAGCTCAGTTGGCCAGATCGTAAGTCAACTAGAATGGTGACAGTGTTCAAGGCTAACCTGTGACAGGAAAATACATTCTTCAGGTTGCACGTTTTGATCCAGCGAAAGGTATACCGACCGTAATCGATTCATATGCAGAATTCCGCCGCAGATTAGAGGAGAAAGGGGTTACGGATTATCCTCAGCTTGTCGTGTAAGTCTGGCTGGAATGAACGACAAACCAACTTGCTGACCTATTTGCTTTCGTTAGCTGTGGCCATGGATCTGTTGATGACCCTGACACTAGTATTATCTATGATCAGACTATGATGCAGTTGGAAGGAGAGTATCCTGAACTGCTGGAGGACGTGAGTGTGATGCGTCTGGAGCCCATTGATCAAGTGTTGAACTGCCTCATTGCGAACGCCCATGTGGTTCTTCAGCTGTCATCCAGCGAGGGGTTTGAGGTCAAGGTTTCAGAGGCCCTTCACGCTGGCCGCCCCGTCATTGGCACGCTCACTGGAGGAATTCCCCTGCAGATTAAACACGAGGTCAATGGCTACCTCGTCGAGCCTGGAGACTCGGATGCTGTTGCAGGCCACCTTGCAGATCTTTTCACTGACGACGAGCTGCACAAGAGAATGAGCCATGCGGCAAAGACTGGTGTTAGCGATGAGGTTGGAACTGTTGGCAATGCTCTGGCCTGGTATTATCTGGCCTCTAAGTGGAACGAGATCAAGAAGGGTGGTGCCGATGGGCTGAAGGGCAACAAGAAATGGGTACATGATATGGCGCGCACTGAAGCTAAGGTGCCATACCCGGATGATGAAAATCGCTTGCCTCGAAATCTTGGTTAAGGTGAAGTTGTAAGTAGGGTCAGTCTATAAGTAGTTTGGACAACACTGTTATCTATGGGTATCCAATGGGACGTTCTTTGCACATGTACGAGTTCGCGATCTAAGTGCGACGCGTAAAAGATCCCCTCAAATTTGTCGCCCCTCGAAATGCAAAACCATGATTAAGCAGTCTGATACATGTCAATTATTCTTGCCACTTCCCTTCGTCTCGCTAACAAGTAGGTATGTCTCGTCACACATTAAATGATGATGCTTTCCCAACCGAGACAAGAGAATCTCGCTCAAGCACGACCCCATGTCATGCTCAGTCTCTGGAAAAACGAGAAAAGCGAGCCTTTTGGAACGTAGCCTGAATACGTGGATTGCCACCAAGCCGCAAAACTGCCTGTTTTAGAAGGATTATTAGATCTGAGTGCGATGGGGGAGTTGGGGCTGGGGGTTCAATGATGGATTGGTTGGTTGACGTGCCTTCGACGGAGCCAATCTCTGTGAATCCGAGGAGTTCAAGGATGAATGGGGTCAATGCCACCAGAATTCCAAATGCCAGGACAGTAACGAGCACGGCACCCGCTACGCCCGCTAATTCCTTGGGATGCTCTTGGACAAACTGGTATAACTCGGCAAAGTCTTGTTGCGCTGCGGCGACGGCATTATCATAAGCTTGGGCCAAGGCAGAGCCCATCTTCTCTTGGCCCCCTTCCAGCGTGTGTACGATGCCCTTCAGAACGTTCTGGGCGAGCCACTCGGACCATCCCGATGCGCTGACCACCTCGTTAACATCCCTTGTAAGTGCTTCGCCTCGTTTCTCGGCCGTTCGCAGGATGGCGACGATGTCGGCGGCGAGTTGTTCTGCAGTAACATTTGGCTGATCTCGGTATGGTTGAGGATGACGAGATGGCTTTTCGTCAATTATTCCGATGGAAGGGCTCTGTTGCTCGATATGGCGGTAATCGTCGCTAGAAGGGCCGCAGGGGCCACAGAGAAGCAGCTTAGTGAAGTCCATTGCTTCGAAATGTTTCAGAGGCGCTAAACCGGTTGTAAAGGGGGATCTTGTGTGCTGTAATGACAGATGGTTGCGTTAATCTAGATGAGGATGGACTCTAATGTTGCGATGTTGTGCAACGCAACCGCACTGCTTAAGAAGAAGAGCCCTGGGAGGCCAACCTACAGAGTGCGGGGTCAGCTTGGTCGGGCTCTGCAAAGGGAGGGAAATTGGGAATGCATCTGGTCGCTGCCTGAAACATGTGGCCAGTCAAGTCAAGGCCCTCCAGTCCTGTTTACATCTCATGTTTCACGGCACTCCATTGGATGTCTACATTCACTGCACGCGTGCAAGGCGCGTCTGCTTCAAGGTACGATTCATTTGCACGGAGTACATGGCGCTATTCACCGCGACGGATACCTATGTCTCTTAACATTTACATTGGTATCGAGTCGTCTGAACTTCGTTCAGTTTGTGACTGAGTCCCGCCTACGGGAGTCCCCCAGTCACTCATCATATCAAGGCGTAATTATGGCTACATCTCACACAGGCACTCATGCATGTACTCCGTACTTAGCATCCATACCTCCGTGAAGCAAGGTGGGTGATTTTTTTTTTATATAACTTTTGGCACTTAAAGGGTCGGTGTCCGCTTCATTGTCTTTCTTTATTTTGCCAGCGGCCTCCAATTCAATCTATAAATGGCGAGAGTGTCAAGTTGAAACTGCATCCACTGTCCGAATCGAGGCCAGGGGGCTGCTGAACCAATTGACAGGGCCTTTTTACCGACAAGATGCCTTGCGATGTAACTGGCTCAGCCGCCCTTATGCAGGCCGCAGCGCCTCGCCCAATTTATTAAAAACGAGGCCTGGAGCCCCAGCTTCCATCTTGCCAACTGTTTTGCTTGCCTGCGAGTAGCATTGACTGTCACAATGCCGCTGAATCAGAGAGAACTCCGAGGGGCACAGCGACGACTGATGAACAAGTACAAGGTCAAATTCGTTGGTCCTATTGAGTCTCTCAGACAGGAAGATCAGCCTGTAAATCACCGCACAATCGTGTCCCACATTCGCCAATTGGGAAGGACGGAATTCGCGCAATATCACGAAAGCATCACCGTAGATGCGGATGAGCGACCATGGAGAGAACAGCTTCGTCGTCGCGCTCAACGTATCGCTGGACTTGCAAAGCGGTGTCTTGACGCACGTAAAAATGAGACTGGTTGGCGCATGGCTTTGGAGTCCGAAGTCGTTGGCAGATTCACCGTCGAGGTCGCATGGTTAGTTCTCAAAGCACTACATCTATTCCCTATGACTACCCTCCAATACCTAATGCTTCAATCATCAGCCGTAGATGTCGCGGTAGACTGTGGCGCTCTGAACAGGAGGCTACGAGGGGTGTAGGGGAGGAAGGCTCGATATCAGAAATCCAGAGCCTGAAAAAAAGACAAGAGAGAAGAACGCCATGCCTATGTAGGTCGGACAGACACAGAGAGGATGTGTAAGTGCCTTCCCTACCACTAACAACTCTTCTTAACCAGAGAGATGATTTCCTGATCTCATTTGTAGGATGGAGCAGGGCATCAACCCACTCTTCGATGATCTCGCCGACGAAGCCATTATGTATTCGGAAGAGTTACGGACACAGCTTCCCAAGCAAAACGAACGACCTGACCGCGTGTATGGCATACGTAAAACCAGGCGACTGGAAAGCATACTTTGGAAGCCGGATAAGCGGGCTGGGGCAGATGGAAAGCTTATTGATGAGACACTGCGCACAACCCCATTCCGCCCAGATGGCGAACCGGTTCTCTTCCCCTTCTTAATCATGGAAGCCAAGTCTGAAAAGGGGGAGAGCTCATTTACCGATATTGAGGTACAGACGGCCTTTGCCATTCGCGAACTATTGCTCCTCCAGGATGAGCTGAGACGGGCAGCGCAAGTAGGCGAAGAGTGGGAAGGAGGACCGTTGGTATGGTTCTTATCGAACAAGGGAGAACAATGGAGAGTCTCTATTGGTTACATAGACTCAAAGAGCCCTGAACCTCGGTTTGTAAGTGATTTTGAATTCTGACAGGTTCCTCAGATGTGACTGACCGCTGAGAATAGTTGGTCGCAAGGCTTTGGAACGGCTCCGTGGACTCAATAGAAGAGGCACTTCAACTGTTACTCATTGTCGACTATATTTGCGACTGGGCCAGAGACATCTATCGAGAGTCTGTCATACAGTGTCTTAGATCACTCATTAGGCCTATAGACGATTCTAGGAGTCTTGCTTACGACAGCGACATCTTTTCCTCGATAGATCGTATTGATCAATGGGTATTTCAAGACCCCGAAGACCAAAAGGCAGCAGTGGGTACAGTCATGCCTCAAGGAGAGTGGGATTCATTGCAGACGCATGACGCTTTGGAGGGCGTAATCCGTGATATTCGGTATGTCCGGATGCGCTTCATTGCGTTATACATTACGGCAGACAATGTGGACTACTTGCTGAGATCTACCAACTCGGATCGAGAGTCCGCGCAGATTAAAGAAAGCATGTCCAAGCTTCTGGGAGGATCATGGCGTATCAAGAAACATGGCTTAGATGATCTAGAATCTGCTTGGACAGGGAAGGACCGGAGTGAAGCTGACCACTTAATTCCATCAGAGAAGGAATTTCTCTTCACCGGGACGCTTTCGGCATATCTGTCACCCGACTGGCAGCCAACTTTGGAACTTGCATGCATAGCTGTTGCACATGACTTGGTAGACGTATTTGGGGATTCCACCGCTGGCCAGACACGAGACCGGCGACCGAAGCTACCATGTATAGAGAGCGAGGCACTCCAGTCGATCTTCACCTCCATACGTCAAATACCGGCCACCGACATCCTATTTGGGTGCATCAAAGGCATTCGCCATTCTACCGTCACAAAAATGTATAGAGCGCCTATAGGATTAGCTTTAGAGACCAGCCATTCTGTTGATCAGCTGGAATCCCTGGCATACACGGATATGACGTTCAAGCCTGAGCTTGCCGTGTTGAGCCCGACTCTTAGTGGAATGGTCCACAATTTCATATCCACGGTATACAGGAAGCATAAAATTGGCCGGCAAGAACCTTCATCGTCCATTTTCAGAGTTTCCAGCCAGATTCAGAACCATGATACGTTGAAACACCAGGGTACTGGGGACGGCAAATGGATCTCCCGCTTCCAGATACCCAAAGAAAAGGATGACGATTTTTTGTTCGCAATATCGACGACGAGCGCTTCCTCGATGTCTGTGGCTGCATATTCAAAGCTCTGCATCTTTGTCATGAATGCAGCTGTCATCACCTCCTCACTAGTAGAGCACATTGAGAAATCCATTTCCGCCCGCCAGTTCCCAGTCAGCAGATTCGAACATCAGCCTGGATGGGCTCGTACTTGGAATGAAACCATATCTGCAGTTCAGTATATCGGGTTTTCCGTCTTAGTAAAGTCATATCTGCATATTTTGAAGGGAACAGAAATCGCTCCGCTGCAAATTGGTGGCACTGATCCTACAGAGCCAGAGCCGGGTACTCAGAGAAGTCCAAACCCAGCCTCGGCGAAACGTCCAATCATTGTTATTTATGGTTCGGATAGTGAGGAGGAAAGTACTGGATCCTTTAGTCGAAAACGCATAAGGAACGCGGATGACGCATGACTTTTAGAAGAGCGGATTGGTAATGAGAATGGTTTAGATGTCTGACGATTCACAACTCAAGGAGTAGTTATGTGATTGATTTTGACTTTAGAAATATTTCTCAAAGGATAATATTTTATAATTCATCAATAATATCTCCAGCGTATTCTATGTATATTTTCAACCCTCCTCACTCCCTTGCATGATAAATATTAATACTTTTGTCGCAGGACATGCGCTTATAGGGTATTGATATCAGGTTGACCGGCGGGAAACAGGTTAACCACTCTTATTATTCTAGCACTAAACTAAATACATATATATTGCTGCTTTCTGTGATGAGTAGGCTGAAGCCTCGGCTGATCGCTGGATACCCATTCTACATTGCGCTATTTGGATAGCTTCCGAATTGTATATCCGGGCGGGCTCCGGCTCCGGATCATCGGTGTGTAGTTCGAGTTCCACAACGACCCCATTTGCCCCGGGACGGGCCGGGTGTGTCTTGTGTAGTTCTCCGGCTGTTACTTGAACGAATGCTATGGACTTTGGTCGCAAGTGCATGTTCAGGTGTAATCATGATTATCATCGACAGCTGTATCTCTCACAAGAAACCTGGCCATTCCTCACAGCATGAGATGGATGATAATGCTGAGGCACACTTTCAACTGCTACATGACCATTTTCAGGGCGGGCAACAACTGTTCGCGGGCCTGGAACAGCGGGATAAGGAGTCAGCAGAAATAAATTGCTCATTTATGGTTACAGTTTGATGCCGTCGGACCCGCGTTTCATGACTGCAATTAAATCCTGAGGAAATGATAAAAGCCCATTCTATAGATGAGTTAAGGACCTTCCGAAACGGGCAATGGTTGGTGCCATGTGCTCTGTTATTCGCATTCAGAGCTTCTCACCCCTCTCTACCTCTTTACTCTGATACTTATGACCCTGAAAGAATGTCGTTCTGGTGAGAAGAGCTTGTCATATAGACGATTTGTATTTGTATCTCTATTGGACATATTTTTTTTTTTAAAATCCATCTTTAACGGTACGACATCTTGGCATGCATCTTGATAACAACAATGAGGGTGAACCCTTACAGGTTCATGCGTGACGCTGCGGGGTTACAAGTTTGGGTAGCTTCCAGATCTGTCGCGTGCTCACACGTGGGTCATGAGATTTGTCGCATGGAATCAATGCTCAAACACCAAGCTTGGCTAGATTCATCAGGCACATCCGGCAGAAGACAATGAAGGCTGCGCGTCTTGTGTCTTGCACCTAACAAATCTGGCATTGGGAATGATGCCCCCTCCATCTCATGAACTCCTCGATTCAGACAAGAGCAGGGCTAACGAGGCCGAGTTACCGAATAACCCCAAGACTAGTCTAGGAACGTGCGATCTTGTGCTCGGGCTTCCATCCAATAGCTTTATGTGCGACTTCTCCATCGAGACCTTATTCGGCTCTTTATTGAGACCCCTGACCCACGGTTTAGTCACTTGATTGTGTTCCATCGTAGTGAGCTGCTGTATCTCATGGCAGTTATCAATGGTACCACGCGGTTTCATTCAATGCCCATCTATGTAACGTCGCCTTTCCAGATAGTGAAGGTGTGTTGTGTTGAGCGGGCACAACTGTCTCAACATCTTGCATGTCAGGGTCATCACACCGTCCAGGAATGGAACATCCCAAAGCTCTGTCGGGACCATCTAGATGAGATACTGAAAGAATAAATACAACATGAAGCCCCCAATCGATTTCTCTCCTCATCGCCACACACGACGAGCAATCTTTCGAACAAAACACTGCAAAGGTCCTTGACGGATCAACCTTCCTTTTCTAGCCATCTGTTCTTGTACATACTTACCGCTTGCCTTGTATATATATAAACCTCACTGTCTATCCCTAAGCAAGATGCATTTCTCAACTATTCTTTCTGGCCTTGGCCTTCTCGCTGGCCTTGCTTCAGCGGCTCCTCGGCACCTGGAGAGACGCCAAACTGCCAGCGGCCAGAACGTCGTCTATTGGGGCCAGAATGGTGGCGGCACTGTCGAGAACAACGATCTGTCCGCTTACTGTACCTCAACTTCAGGTGTTGATATCATTGTTCTGGCTTTCCTCTATCAATTTGGAAATGGTGGCAACATTCCATCCGGCACCATTGGTCAATCATGCTACATTAGCACTGCTGGACAGGGCCAAAACTGCGAAAACTTGAACGTCGCCATTGCTACATGCCAAGCAAATGGTGTCAAGGTCATCCTGTCGATCGGTGGTGCTACAAGCTCATACTCCTTGAGCTCACAAGCCCAGGCCGAACAAATCGGCCAGTACCTTTGGGAATCATACGGCAACTCTGGCAACACGACTGTTCAGCGCCCACTTGGCAACAACATTGTTGATGGCTGGGACTTTGACATTGAGGTGAACGGCGGCAGCAGCCAATACTACCAGTACATGATTGCTAAGCTGCGATCCAACTTTGCTTCCGACGCTTCCAAAAAATACTACATCACCGCTGCACCTCAGTGCCCGATTCCTGAGCCCAACATGGGTGTCATCATTCAGAATTCGGAGATTGACTACATCTGGGTTCAATTCTATAACAACAATAACTACGAGGTTCCTTGTGCTCTTGGCATTAACGGTGACGCCGCCTTCAACTATAACAACTGGACCAGCTTCCTGTCCACCACACCGTCCAAGAACGCCAAAATCTTTATTGGTGTGCCTGCGTCCCCTCTGGCTTCCAACGGAAACCCATCTGGCTCTGTCTACTACGCGACACCCGATCAGCTTGCCGAAATCGTCAATGAGTACAAGACTCAACCCAACTTTGGTGGTGTCATGATGTGGAGCGCTGGTTTCTCCGACACAAACGTTAACAACGGCTGCACATACGCCCAGGAGGCTCATCACATTCTCTTGACCGGCTCTCCCTGCTCATCAGGACCCATCACATCCACGATTACGACCAAGCCAACCCCGACACCAACTACTACAACTTCAGGAAGCCCTCCTCCTGCCACAACTACACCGGCTACCGGCGGAACTGTTCCTCAGTGGGGTCAGGTAAGCATCTCGTCTGCATCATTATTCTCATTGAAGTCTCGAAACTAATAATACATAGTGCGGTGGTCAAGGCTATACAGGCTCCACGCAGTGCGCTGCCCCATTCAAGTGCGTCGTATCAAGTCAATGGTGGGCTTCATGCCAGTAAGAGACTAGATGATCTCATGGTTTGCTGTAGATAGCAACTTTAGGCACAAGTTGCTTTGAAGAAGGCAATGTGGTTTTCATTCTCATGTACATATTTATGCATTATCGCTGGCGGATAAGATCTCTCTTACATACAATACCCTTACTCAATCCACGTTCCCCTTCACGTGAGTGCTGTCTGCTCTGCAAATTACCATCTCTTTCGGCACAATTTCCTGGCCTAAGAGCCAAACTCTGTTTAACCACCCACAAATCTCTACACAAAAGACAGTTGTTGGTCAGCAACTGCTCGAATAGTGTCGTAAATGGGCCTCCACTTGAATCTAAGCAGCTCAGCGGCGGCTGTTGCCTCGGTGCCAAACTGCGGTGGTCCCTCAGATGTCAGCTTCACATCTACCGACGGATATTCCTTCTTGACAAGCTCCGCAATCTCTGTCCATGTAATTTTTGGACCCGAAGCAATGAATTCCGTTCCAGATGGAACTGACGCCTTTGCGGCCCGGACAGTTACCTCTGCCACATCTCGCACGTCAACCAACACTGATGGAAAGCCTGCTTGCCCAGATTGGAGTGACCCCCAGAGCCATGCGTTGATGCCATCAATCTCGTTTGCCGCTTTTTGGATTAGGCTGGGACCAACGACAAAGGCTGGATGCACAGTAACAACACTGAAATTGGGCTTATGTTGACCAATCCAGTCGCGAGAAGCTTGGTGAGCCAGAATCTTTGAGGTCTGATACATAGATCTGGACTGTGCAACTACCTCCTCAAGATCTATCACAAACTTCTCTCCAGTATTTTCTGTTTCAATTGGTTATTAAGATATTTCTAGCACAATATTAACAATCTCATACATACCCTTGGCGTGGTGGGCGGCCTTTCCCAAAGCTCCGAGAGGAAGAAGACTCAGAATGGATGACATGATGACAACCTTCTTGACACTTGGCGCCGATTCGGCTGCGTCAAGAATAGAGACGGTCCCGTGAATGGCAGGGTTCAAGTAATCTTTTTGTAGATCAGATCCCTTCCCTGGCATAGGGGATGCAATATGAAAGATGGTGTGCACACCGTCCAAGGCATCGTGAAAGGCGTTCTCTCCGGAGAAGTCGGGGATTATGACAAATTCGATTATAGCATCAGGAAAGAGAGTCTTGAGGTTCTCAATCTGTTCATGCTTTCGGACGCTTAGCCGCACGCGGAACCCCTCGTTGAGAGCGAAGCGTATGATCTGAGAACCGATGAAGCCAGTGGCTCCGGTGACAAATGCGAGTGTAGAGGACATGATTTGACTTGGTATGAAGAATGCAATAATTATCACTTCCCCAAGGAATGAAAATTTACATTTCTTTATATACTTATTTTTTAGCACCAGATCATCGTATAAGGCGATTGACTTCGGACTTCATTGCACTTGGTGTGAATGATGCAATCACAACACGATCAGTAATCTGGTCAACGAGAAGCTAGTGGAAGCATTACAAAGATTGCAAATATGTCTTCGAATTATACGGTATTACGAAGATAATCAACTATTTCTCATCATCAATTCACCCTTAGTGGCATGACAATGTCGTGCTCCGCGATACAGTGATCCAAGTCATTAGAAAATAAAGATTACTGATCCTTCGACACCGAGGTGTCCACAGCAGGACGGTCCCCCACGGAGCGGTTTTTCGATTACTGAACACTGGCGATTAAGCTTGTCAACGGCAATGGGCCAAGGGAGATGAATTTTATACCATCTAATCAGATTATAAAAGGTATAGATGTTCGGTTGTTTATATCTATGTACTCGATTCTAAATACCATACAAAAAACTCATTCAGACTACAATTGCCATTTCAATCCATCATCAATTCAACCGCCAACATGCCTCTCTGGGTCGTTTACCACCCCCCTGGAACCTTTTCCGATGATGGATCCAAACAAGCCTTCTCCAAGTCTGCCACTAGCTATTACACCTCGAAAGGACTCCCAGCATTCTACGTCATCGTTGAGTTCATTCAATTGAACCAGAACAACACCTGGATTGGAGGAGAGAAACAAGATCCAAACAGGCCTTTCATCAGAATCGCTATTGATCATATTGCAAGATCAATGCCGGATACGGATGAGTATCGTTTGAAGGCAACAGAACGTCTTGAGGGGCTTCTGAAGCCTCATATCGCTGACAAAGGATGGGCATACGAATACCACATCGATGAAACGGATAGACGACTTTGGAGGATTGATGGATACGTTCCCCCGCCTACCGGAAGCGAGGCAGAGCAGCTTTGGTTCAGCAAGAATCGTGCCGTGCCTTATGATACCAAGGCTGCCGTGGCGAACTGAGTTGATAACAAGGGTGGGGGGATGTAGTGAAATTGAGGGACGTGAGATGTGGCTCTGTATACAAAGATTGAGCCTGCCTGTTAAGATCAGTTAGAATACAATTCATACTATCGTATTGCAGTCAAAGGTCTGTTCTGAGAGCTGTATCTTAGGACTATGAGGCTCCTGTGAGAATATTAGAGACCTGGATAATAATAGGGAGAATGAAGAGTCTGAACGAAGCTAGTAGATGATGCACCACAGAAACACAGCTAGGCAATAAAAATCTGGTTATATCGACCTTAGACCCTATTTCTTCTCAGCACAGTGAAATTTCAGTTATGCATTGAAACAAATTACTAGACAAGTCTCGTGGCCTTCCGCTGACGTTTAGTCCCCTAACAGAATGAGTCAAGTTTGAGTCATAGGAGAGAGAGTGGGAAAATGGGAACCGAAACCTACGCGACGTATGAAGGCCAGTTCTCAAGAGCGGTAGAGAGCATGAGTCGTGGCATCTGCCCATGCTCTAGCATGTGAGTAGCGACGAGGCAGTAGTGGTGAAAGTGAAGCCACAAAATCAAGAGAAGCTTACGAAGCCTACGGTACCAAACTGGGGACGGATTGAATGAGGCTTATTGATGGAATCAAACGGAAAGTCAGAAAATATGGACCAAATCTTCCATGTACTTGGTCATGATGTAATTATCTTCCACTTACCCAATTATGACTTGGTCCTATTCCGAGACTAGGTCTCTAACAAGTTATGAATCCGAGTTTTGGCGGTAGATAGAGGAATTAACAATGTAATGATTGTCAACAGTCCTAATTGTTTGCTTGTCATGACAACTCATTGGAACTTTTGCTATCGTCTAGGTGGGGGGGAGGAGGGGGCCACGTCACCGAACGCGTTGAGACGAAAAATATTTTGCATCGATGGATATCTTATAAGGCATCTATCCGCTGAGCTCCATTTTTCTTTTGTCTTGGCGCTATTAGGCCTCCACGATTACCAAGACGTTACTTCAGATCATACCCTGCTGCAGATGCAAGCTGCATGCGGGATTATTTCATATCGTCAATTGTCGACCAATGAGCAGAGGCGGAATCTCTAGGACGCAATGACAGGGACTGAGGGGAAGAGGAGAATGATATTCTTAGTAGACTCTGCATCTATGACATGCAGCATGGTAGGATTAGGCAATTCAGGGTTATTTATATATTCAGAGATGTGATGCAACCACGTCATTGTTCACATAGATAGTTGAAGTAAATAAATAGAGATAAATAAAAGCATAATTCTAGCGGAGAATATACTCAGTATATTGTTCAGAACCGCTTAAAGAGCTCCTAGTCATTCAAATGATATCATTAATTATGTTTCGATATGTTCCGAGTGAGATCTCTTAGTAAAGCCTAGTTTGCTCTCTGGAATACAACCTTATAATCAACTTGGCTTAGTTTTGTTTGGTCCCGCGATCCGACTTTTACCTAAATCTTGTCTGCCTAGCACAAACGTAAATCATTGGTGTAAAATTCATGTGTGATTCCAAAGTCATTTTCACACCGAAAGTGATTGCATACACAGCCCCCTCAAGTTTCTCAATGATAGGGGTTGTGATGGGAGCTTGCCTAGCTGCTTTCTCCACACTGACCCCTACTCCGTCACCTCTACAACTTCAGACACAACTGTCTGTCTTCCTGGGATTACAATTGGGGGCCTGTTTGATCAGAATTATTGGGGAAAATTATTGGTTATTGTGTGATCAATAACATCGTATTCCACAGCAAAATGATGAACCAAATCCTTGCCTTTGCCCGTTGCCTTTCGGGCGTTTGTTGTAGGAGTTGGCTTTGCTGACCGTATCACCAACTCGCCATACGGGTGATCACATGTTTAGTGCAAGGAGGGGTAAGACATGGGGTTGAAAGGCAATGACGATCGCAAACGATTGAAATGCATTTGATGCGTGTATGCATTGTTAATTAATTAATCAATCAATCAATCAATCAAGGGGTACTATTAAGCATTGATACGCGTACGTTGATAGTGCATGCATCAAATCCATGATAATATGCAAGGTAGTTAATGGCTGCAAGAGTTCATTGGCGTCTGCTGCTCTCAAGTCTCCCGCCCATGCATTATCCGTATCGTAAAGCATGGATCACCGTCAGCGGCAGAGGCAAACATTGGATAAATACGAACAAGTGCTGAATCGGCTTTTCGGTAATTTCCAGAACAACCCCCTGCGAATCAATGACGATGTCTAAAAATAAACCCTGCCCGTCCTCCAACTCCAGGCAGGGCTGGTTCTCATCAGCCTCGGATGTGTGTCTCAAACTTCAAACTCGCCAACCAACCATGTCTCAGAAAGCCACAAAAGGTGCCAGGCGTACCAGCACTGACCACCGGCTGCAGGCAAGGCGTTTGAGATCTCTCAATGGACGATGGACGTTTGACAGTCTGCTTTCTCAGACATCGGCTATGCTGGCCTCGTGTTGGTGCATTGGAATCGGCCGAATCTAGGCAGAATCCACACGATACACCTCCCCCTACCGGCAAAACGTAAGAAAACGGGGTATAGGTCCGTTTTTGGTCTTTGAAATACGAAGTAAATGGAGAATGTGATGAAATTGATGGCACAATGGGGGTCGTGCACTGCGTGAATCTTGAAGGCAGCAGAGACACAGATACCTAAAATTCATGAGATATAATAGAGAGACGATTTCAGTCAAGTGTGTCTTTATTCATCCCTCATACCTGTGAACATCTTTGTCTGTTTGTTAATAACTTGATCATAATGTTGCCGACTCCCTGGAGATATCTTGTCCCTCCTGACAATGCATCAAGAGCTACTTTAACATCTGAGGAGGCTCTGGCATTGGCAAAGGACAAACTCATGCACCATCAGCTATTCACATCAACGATACATCATGATGTCTACGCAGCTATTGATCCGTCAAGTCCAGAACTAACACAAGTTGGACGAGTTGTCTTGATCACAGAGGCAACTAGTCCAATTGCCGCAGTGAGATCATTACCTATTCTGACCAACTTTCATGGGATACCAGTCCTAATTCATTCTCACAGGAACATGCAAGATATTTTGCCAAAGCTGGTGCCAGAGCCATCATCTTGACGTCTCGTCGCATGGAGAACCTTGAAGCATTACGATCAGAGATTGCAACGAAATACCCTTCGACAGAAGTGGGAGCCGCTTATTGCAACTTTACCTTGGAGGAAGAGGTTGCACACCTATTGGGAGATGCAATTTCCAAGTTTGGAAGTCTTGATGTTATCATTAGCTGTGCGGCCCCTACTCCTTCTTTCAAGAAGATTGGGGAGTCCGATATGCAAGAATGGTGGCGAGACTTGGTAAGCATGACTGACGTTGATCAGTAGACAGACTACTGACTACGGGATAGGAAACGGGCGTGAAACCTCTATTCTTGTTGAGTAGATTTGCGGCGAATCTGACGGGAACACCGGTTACCTTGGTCAACGTCACCAGCGTCACGGGGTTGGAAACAATCCCCACAAGGTCAAATTATGCCATTGGTCAATCGGTTGGCTGTCGATTGATAGAATACATCCATTCAGGTTAGACTACTTGGATCATAGGCATGCTCGTCTGCACACGTTAACAATGCTCAGAACACCCAAATATTCGAGCATTCAACCTCCATCCTGGTTACGTTGCTGGGGACGGACAAGTCGGCAGACTCGAGTCTACGAAGAGAGATACCGGTAAGCTTTGTTTTATCTCTTGTAGCTGGCAACTTGATGAACTGACGCATGCATGTGATCTAGCTACACTCTCTGCTGGTGTTTCTCTTTATCTTACCACGCCACAAGCCGAGTTCCTACGCGGACGATTCATGTCTGCTAACTGGGACATTGCTGATCTTGAAGAACGAAAAGAGGAGATTTTAAGCCAAAATCTTCTCACTACCTACCTCAGGACAAATGTTGGATCTGGTGGGCACCTAACTTAGATGTCCTTGAATCCATTTCATGCTTGTATTTGTTCTGGGAATGCATGGATAGAAAAAAGCATGTATAAATAGATTGTTAATAATTAATCATAGACTTTTCCTTTCTCCGTAGCTCAATAGCGAGTGGTCCACAGTGATGTTATTTAAATCGGTGGCAATGTTGCCTTTTGACTACTACCACTACACATGCATTCATTCTCTTTATTTATCTTTTGGATAGTTAAATGGCAACAATTTGGTTCAAATGCACTTGGAAGCCCGAGGAAGCAGGAAAACTCCCTCAACTAGAATGCTAAATGATCCGACGATAGTAGCTTTGTAGGCCTGTTTTCATTGCCCTAAACCTAAAGTCAGACTCCAAAGAGAAGAAGCGTGAATGGAATCTCAGTCTTTCTGTCATGACTCAACATAAAGTTAGATGCTTAGATATAAAAGTCTGCAAATATTGCGATACTACCATTCCAAGAAACTACTTGACATACCGGAAATCATCATATAAATCATTCAACAAGGCTAAATGACTAAATAAAGAAACCTTCCACCTGATCTTATTTTGAACATCAATTCCCGCTATCGTCTTTTACTTACCCTGATCGACGTCTACTCCAGGACTTTTTAGTCAATGTTCCTCCCTTAGTTTCACTGCAACGGCAAAACAACATTTATTCGAACAGTTAGAAATCGGAACACCCATCCTCCCACAGCCTGGTGGCACATGTAGCGGTTTTGAGAGCATTGGCTTTATTGACGTTTCTTATTATGTTTTCTTTTACTATTAAACATAAATACGCTTTATGGGTGATGGTAATGCGCATCTGGGTCGGAAATAGACCTCTGATCCATACAGCACTAAGCAACAGAAATTTCTCACTGGAAGTGGCAAGAAGACAGACCATTTTCTGAAGATGGATTGGTACAAACACTCTCTGTCATAAATTCATCGTCAATCTTCATGAACTATGTTCATCTAGTAAATAGTCGCACTATATGTACGAATTTTCGACACACGTGCCATAGACTGGCAAATATAGACATATTCGTAGCTCCCCTAATAAATAAACACAATCCAAACAGCCTCTAAGGCAAGCTCAAGAACAAGCTCAACAACTTCTCGTAATTGGGAGTACCTAAACCGGTGACGGGATCCCAGCCGCTGACGGCGCTGAAGCCCTGAGTACCGCACCCCGGGTTGTTTCCGTCGGTGATGTCGTTGAGCACCTGGGGGTTCTCGTACAAGACTGGGTTGATGAAACCGACGGGGCCCTTGCCGACCTTGATGCGCTCCTCGATGATTCGGTTGATCAGAGCAGCAAAAATGGGCGTTGAGGCTGATGTGCCAGACTCTACACTGGTATCGCCCTGGACCCAGACGGCAATGTTATCACCGTTGGCGGAGACATCAGGGTAACCTCGACCATTGCGGTTGTACAGTCCCTTGCTAGTGTTGTAGTTACCGTCGGTGTAAGATGCGTACGGAGGGTTGTGGTTCTGGAAGAAGCTGCTGAGAGCCGAGGCCTGGTACGAGGGGATGGGATAAATGTTGGAGAATCCCTACAAACCTGGGTTAGCTTCATTATTCAATTGGAAACGATTCAATTCTCAACGTACACCACCACTGCTGTAGCTAATGCTGGGATCATTTGCAGCACTCTCGGGATCAGAAGTCGTCTTTCCACGCAGAACCGTTGTCGCGCCGACATTAGTCAACCAAGGGCAGCTATTGGGGAACGCAGGAGAAAAGGCAGTATTGTTTCTCAAGCATCCTTCTTGGTCACCAACACCATCGTCACCGCTAGCGACCAAGATGGACACGCCCTGCAAGCTGAGCTTCAAAAACTCGTCACACTGGCGCTGCTGGTAGTACGCTGGGAGGTCGTGCTCCTGGCCACCATACGAAATGGAAATGACATTGGTAGGCTTGAAAGTACCGCACATAGTCTTGCCCTGGTAGCCACCCTTATGCTTGTCAGGATAGACGGGGTCCAGATTGGGATCATCGCCGGTCTCGCCGTAAGCAGAGTAGGTGCAGTAGGATCCATCAATAGCATCGAAGAAGGTATTCAAGAATCCGCCATAGGCTTGCGCGCCCTCTCCGCTGGTGTAGTAGGCATCATCAACCTGGTAAAGAGTGGACTTCTGGGGGTAGATGATGGGATACGCGAGCTCAAAGTCGAGGTTGCTCTCGCCACCATCATCATCAACTGGTACGGGAGCCTTGGCGCCATCTATCAAATTGAGGATCGGGCCAGTGCCCTTGGGAATTTGTTGTGCGTACTGGGCGAAGAAGCTGTCAAAGTCCCCTTGGCCGTAGAAGTCTCCCGACTCAAAAATGCCGAGAGAGTTGTTGGCGCTGACCTGAGCATTAGGATCCGGGGCCTTGAAGTTGTAGAGCGCCCGAAGACAGGCCGGCGTAATGAGTTTGTCACAGGTAGAAACATCTGAGGTTGCCCAGAAAGCCGAGAGCTCAGGGAAGGGCTTGCGATGCGTGCGGAGATGCTTGGTGGGTCCCGATGCGCTGCGGCCATTGAGAGACCGTCTGAGGTCCATAGTGACACCCTTTACGCCAGGAGTAATGTAGTGGACATGTTCGGTGATGTGTTCAGGAACGTGATACTCGTTGGCGCTCACCAAGGCATGGTCCTTGCCATCGTGGAAGTACTCAGTGTGCAGCAGACCCTCAACTTCGCCAACGGAGGCATCGAAGGCAAGCCATCCCTTGTTTTCGCTGTGTGTAATTCTGTCTTCTTGAATGCCAGAGTCAATCAACCATCGCTTCACCGACTGGACCGTCTCATGAGATGGCTGGAAGGCCTTGATGACCTCTTCTTGGCTCCAGTGCTGGCCATACTTGGGCGAATTGGGATGAGACACCTCCATCAACCAGCCCTCTCCCTTGGCAAGAGCAGCGGCATTTTGCCTCAGTCCGATTCTCACGGGGAGCACAACATTACGCGCCACGCGAATATTCAGCTCAGGGTTTGGAACATGGCGCTTCTCATGGACGACGTGTCTTTTAGGGATCAAGTGCGCAGATGACAGGCTCAGGAGCGCAGCTGCCTGGAGAACTGCTGTGAAATGCATGTTGAGGACGACTTTTTGGCCCTGGGAGACAAGTACCAGATGTCGTATGCTAGTGAATGTAAAGATGATGTGGATTTGATGGGCAGCTCTTATTTACCTAGGGAGAGACATTTATTAAATATCTTTTCCCTATGCCATCGCCACGGGCTTCCCACTTGATTCCACCATTCCGTCACTGATAGGACAACTCCGCGATCGTGCATAACGACAACTATTGAGTTACCTATTGCGGGTACGGTGTGTCGTCTGAGGTTGCATCCCCACGCATCGCCAGTGCCGTTTGCCGTGATGCCCCCATACGATCCCTCGGGGTGCCGTCGGGAGATCAAAAAGTCCTGCCGGGCACTCCTAATCCGATCACCACCGCGCCTGGTGCTTCGGCGGCATACCGTGGTCAGCAAGTGTGAATGGGTCGACTAGTAAGATTCGGGAAGGTGATCTCAAAGCGCCTCTGGGTTTGAGGCGATACGAAAAAACAGGAGACTCATTCTGAGTCAAAAGCCAGTTCCGCAATTACAAAAACTAAAGGAGCGATTTATTATTAATCAACGTGGAATACAGGCATCATTTCTGAGTGTATCGAGTGTGCCTTGCTGCGGTACAAAATGTGTGCAGTGATAGTTGCTAAGGTTCATCGGCGAGACTCGTCCCGGCTGCAGCAGAACTTGAACAAGTACAGATAACATTGATCAATGGATAGATGGGTCGAAAACGGTCGACTGTCGTAAGACTGTTGGCAAAGATGCTATAGATGGGAACTTGTGTATTATTGCTTATTTCACTATTTTAGATGATGGTAGACAAGATCCTACTGCAGCACCAACGACGAAGTACTACGAAGCAAAACCAAGGTGAATGGAGACACGAAGGATGAGGTGGTTCCAGACAAAACCATTTATTCAAAATATAATGCGCCATCTTTTTCTATTTATTTGTTTGTTTATTTATGCGCATCATCTAATGTAATTACTCCAACATCGAATGGGCTATAGGGTAAGGATCTAACGAAGGGAAATGCTCATGAGTCGCGTCCTCCTCGGGCAAAACCAAAGTGAAATCGACATGCATAACGGCGCGTCCTCCAATGTTGAATTCCACATTATTCAAAATGTCATTGGGGCGGGTGTCGGCGGTACGCAAAATAGGCAGCTGCCAGCTTGCAACTGGAACCAACATGCATCTAATGTCTTGACGCTCGAATATTATTGGTAGACCATGATGTCAACACGCTCAGGTACAAGTTATCGGGCTAGGATGCTACATATTTTGCTGCATGAGCATTGCGTTTTGTCTCTCATAAGGAAGAAGCATGCATGAAAGAGTGAGAAGGAAGAACATGAACAAAAAAGAAGATGTTGGCAAAAAGAGAAATCGAAGCGCGTGAGCGTTGCTCCCGGCAGGGCTTGAACCTGCGGCCTCCGCATCACTAAGACTTAGACGTGATCTGAAGTATTAGTACGAAGCTCTAACCAACTGAGCTACGGAAGCTTCGACGATTGATGGAAGCGAGCAGCATCATTGCGTGTCTTGGATCTAGCCCAGTCTTCTCGCTCGACCTGCAGATGCAGATGCTTGTTTTATAGTTATTGCTACTTTTTTTGTGCACTACTCGGTTGAACGAAGGGGAGAAGATGAAGCTCCAAGTGTCAATGTTTGGAGAGAGGTGGACACTGATATTTTGTCTTCTGTTCTGCATCCGTGCTGTCGATGGCGGGGTTGGTGCCTCTCCAACTGACCCCTCCTCAGCTGCTTTGTTGCTTGTAAGACAGCGACATCTCGCAAATAGATCAACAATTCGCAGATGAAATGATTATACAACCAGAAATACATCTTTGTCTACTTGACTGAATAGTATTATAGTATAGTGGATTTACTTCTTTAGATCCTAAATCCTATTAATCCTTGGGCTGCGTTGTCGTTTTGTCCCACGTTTAGAGGGATCTGACACAGCCTCAATTGTTGCCTACTGAACTGGATCATCAAAAAAGAACTCCTGGTCAAGAAGATAAAGAGATGAGTCAGCCACTGATGAGTATCGGGCATTACCGGCCATGATCATACTGGTGGCATTTGTAAGAAACCCCTCTTCTGATATTACGTCTGACAACCTTCGTCGTCCATTCTCCCCAACACGCAATTCTTACCTTTATTTTGAAGAATCAAGAGACACCATGGCGCCTCATCTGGTATTCGGCGCAGCTGGCATAGGCGAGTCAAAGGGCGTCTATTCAGATGAATGGGAAACATCTGAAAAGGCCGTCGAGTTGTACTCGGCACTCCAGAGATTGGGAGTGACTGAACTTGACTCCGCCGCTGGGTACCCTCCTGGGAATCCGTGGAGTACAGAGGCAGTTCTTGGTCAAAGTGAGGCTGTAAAGAAAGGCCTCACTGTTGATACGAAGATTATGTACCGCAAAGATGGCCCCGTGCTGTCCAAGGAGAATATCAACGAGAGCGTTGCCAAGACTCTGAATCTGATTGGCGCGGACAAGGTCAGGACCTTGTATGCACATGGGCCTGATCCTCTCACGCCAATAGCAGACCAAGCTGTCAATTTTCATGAGCAATACTTGGCTGGGACGTTTGAACGGGTGAGTGGCTTAAGAGGACACCTGAGCTTGGAGTGATCTAACATGGACCCTACAGCTCGGATTGTGTAACTACTCTGCCACACAGATGGAAGAGTACTTTGCCGTATGCGAGGAGAAAGGATGCATCAAGCCAACGGTGTATCAAGGGTGCTACAACGCCTTGTATCGATTTCCTGAGAAAGACCTGGTACCACTCCTTCGGCGACACAATTGTGCATTCTTTGCTTTCAGGTGAGTACCGTCCGCCTTTCTTATTTGCTCCCTGTCATGTTTCCAAAAACAGAAAACATTAATAGCTGCATCATGGCTACCTGTACGACTAATGACATCACCTAGTCCTCTTGCTGGAGGTTTTCTGACTGGCAAGGTCACCTCCTCTACCGATAACGCAGATCCAGTTATTCTAGAACGCACACGATGGAGGGGTGAGGGAACCTTTCCGCTGTACGTCGAAACGTTTGACAAGCCCATTATGCATGAGGCCATCAGAAAACTCAAATCGGCATGCGAGGCTTCAAGCCCCAAACTGTCGGTACAGGAGGCTGCCCTCCGTTGGCTAATCAATCACTCGGCTTTGCAGGATGGAGATGCCATCATCATTGGCGCCAAGAGAATGGTTCAATTGGAATCTAATGTGGCAGATGCTCGTCGAGGTCCGCTGCAAGGGGCTGTTTTGGAGGCTGTAGAGAGTTTGTGGGTTCTTGTGAGCAGCGATGTCAAGGAGGTGAACTGATGAATAACTTGTAAGATTGAAGCCTTGATATGCGATTCAGGTTGACGAAACGCTCCAAAGTATCATTGTAACCCACCGCCATCGAGTGCACCGTGATGAAACTAAATTAACACAACTACAATGTGAATGGTCGTAGCCATAAATAGCACACCACACGGCCACAAGGTCCACGTTCAATGGCATCTCTCGATCAAATGAACCAGGATCGCTATCATTATTACATTTTGTGTCTGTCAAATAACGAGATGTGAGACAGAATCGCCCGCTCATTTTGGAGAGGGGTAATGTTATACCCTTACGAGTTTGTGTTCTCGATGCTTTAAACGGCCATAAAATTATATAAATATCTCATGGCGTTGATGATGCTCGTTCTATTTATCTGGGCGACGATGATCAATGCGAGACTTTTGCGCAAGTACTCCATACTTTAGTTTATATGTTGTTGTGGAGGCGCCTACGCCAAGATTGCCAGCTGGGGCTGATGCCATCCATGGATGGTTTGCGTTAGGTTACTTCATGGCGGTGGCCTAGTCTGGGCTTTTCCTTCAAGCCTAAACGGTTTTCTTGTACTTCTCCTCTGTTCCGAATGTTTACTAATAAGAGAATGGATGATAGGCTCCCAACAGCTGATAACGTATCGTTTACAGACGGTGGCGCTGCGAGGTGAATATTGAAGAGGGTCGTTGCTGGTGACTGAATGTATAGAGCGATCCTGATTGGAGATCTCGAGCGTAAATAGCGGAGCATTGTGTCTTTATATTTGTCTATCTTTTGGATCCATTGGATTTTGTATCTGCAACATCAATTGTAGAACCGAAGAAGCGATGCATTAGTTGTTACTTGACGAAGAGTACCTGTTCACAGACTGTGACTGAGGCCCTCGGGAGATGGTGTGGCCTGCCTCATGGATCTGTCCAATTCTTTTGAAAAGCGCAAAAGTGCGCACTTCGAACTTTGTAGGACATCCATTAGTGACTTTAACATCCTTTAATTTGACTTGCCATGGTTTCAAACAACGAGGGAACGCCAAATTTCTGGAGTCTGCCGATGGACAGAGTCAACAGCGAGTTGGCCTGCTCACTTCAGCTACAGCTGAGGTATGGATGATTCCACCTCGGCTATTAGTGATGCAAAATCTGGCCGGCATCGTGTGGGAGGCATAACCGGCGAGATTTGGATCGGTTTAAATAATTGCCTCTGCCGCTCTCATCACACTCATGCGTGCTATGCGAACTTTGGACTAAGAGATATCAGGAGCCTGCCATTGTCTGGCCGAGTTGAGAATTCACTTATGTATCATCAATCATAGACTAGAGCACCGTAGGAGGTTCTAGATGCGGAGGTTGCTTCGGGTTGTGGATGGGTCGGAGGTGATATGATGCCATATTTAGAACCGTCTGACACTAAAGGATCCGAGATCTTTAACTACAGAGCATTTGATGAGTTTTCGGTTGCCTTTTTAGCACTCTAGGCGATCATTTCCAATGTTTCTGTGTATCATAATGATCCTCATAATGATGAGGATGATGAATAAGTTACAAATCTACACCTGAAGTGGCTTCCCCTTCAAATCACCACACCATACGAAAACCCCATTCCATGTGGATATTTTCCGGTCGGTCTTTATTGGAAAGCCTCCATGTCAAGTTAACACTCTTACGCGAACGGAAGCCCCAAACGGACTTGTAAGCTCCCCCTCACTTACTCGTCCGTAAAATACTGGATCTAGCAATCTGAGGCACACTCCACCGACGTTCGTATTGATGGCGATGAATCTGCAAATCATTCAACTTTAGAATGAAACATCAGCGTCAACCGCTTAGTATGCAGTCCGCAGATCATGGGAACGCATTTTGCATCCAGCTACTCCACTTACTGCGAGCCCCTGACCGCCACCCTGTGCTCCGCTGTAGCCCCTCCAGTCTCAGATTCCGGGGTAAATCCCCGAGAGTTCGTGGATCCACAACACCAGAGACCGCAACTGCATCAGTTGCCGGGAGAGGGCAAACTCCGATGTCCAAGGACTCGCCATGTTGTCTAAAGTAGTAGCGACGGTGAGGAGGAGTGAGCTTCATGTCACGTCAATTGGTGGGATTAGCATCACTGAGAATCTGCACTCTGCACTGCAGACGCTCGGAAAACCCGACGAAGCCCTTGCACTATGGATGAATGCCCTATGCATTGATCAAGCGAACATCCAGGCTCCCAATAACTAGGTCACCAATATTCCATAGTCTTCCGCTGCTACTGCTACTACTCGTATTCTAGCATCGCCTGAATTGAATGGTCATATACGGACTGGCCAGCTATACCTCGATTTCTTTGTAAGATTGACAAAATTTAGATAAAATAGTAGCGAAGGCGATGGCGGGAGGCAGATAATACAGCATCGTTGTGCTAGAGGTTCAACGCCAATCAAGCAGGTATCTTTTTCTCACATATAAGGATGTGAATTCTCCTTGACCCAGTGTGTGAGGCGGCTAGCAAAACGTAAATCCGCTGTCGCTGTAACCTCCTCGTCCGAATTATCAACCCCTTCCTTTCTCCACTGCCCCAGGCGGTATTCCAAGTACACCGACAGACTTCCCCAGCCGTTTGTTCATACGCAGAGCGTAATTACTAAGGTAGGAGGGAAGTAGGACACGTAATCCGAGACATACATATGAATTGACCACTCAAACACCAATGGCAGATATAAGACACTGTATGTCTTTGTCAATAAACACCTGTACGGTTGCAAGTCTAATATACAATGATTGAATGATTCCAAGGATGTAACAGCAAGTTCTATTGGCCGTAAAATTACGTCTAGACTGCTCAAGGGCCATACACGTGCCAAGTTGCACCGTGATCTACACGATATCTTCCTCCCTTTTCTTTCAAATTGCTCTTCTCTATGAATTTCTACTCCTCTAGAAAATACGGTCAGTCGTTTAAAGAGTTATCAATTAGGCTAGCAAGTATTCTAAACATTATCGCTCCTTACTATCAGAAATCACCTGCAATCTAAGTATACAACCAATTACAAGTCTGTATATTTACGTCCCAAGTATCCAACTCATCGAATCATGTCAAAAAGTTAGTCGAATTCAACTTAACCACCTAACAAACTCTACCAATTCTTTAAAGTTCAGATCTCAGATCAATGATGGTTTCAGATGATTCCAGAGTTAAACCTGTCGCCTACCAGCTCAGACAGGAAATAAAGACCAATTTTTCGGAGAACAGGAAGTGAGGGGCGTTGAAACACCCAACAGAAAGAACACAGGTAGGCAGGCCAATCAAGGCATCGAGATCGACTCTGTATTCTATGTTGAGTCCATGTCACAGCAGTTTGATATGCAGCTCGGATTAAGAAAGGGGAAACAGTATTATTGACAGTGAATATGCACACTAGTTACAGAGAAAGCCTTCAGATCATCGCTAAATGCTGCACCGAAGCCCCCGTTATTAAATAATCTCAACTCTTGTGTCAGTCCAAGCCCAAGTGAAGCTTGCGATCTCGACCCAAGCGCCTTTCATAAGGCTCCTACTGGGAGTCACGAAGGCATCGGATGGCCTTGTATGGCGCATCAGCGAGGTGGGTCTCAGACTGATAGTAGGTTCCTGCGAGGTTGGCGCACTCGGTGTCGCTATGTTTTGATTAGCCTCTTACTTAGAACCGCCGAATTCACACATCACTTACAAGTAGAGCTCGCACTTGAAGTGATCGCCAGCCAGGACGGAGTGGACATTGTCAACACTGGATCATATTAGCTCAATTCTAATGGATATGAGTCGATAACCAAGACTTACAATGGCCCAGTGAACTTGATGCACATAGCGTTGGCAGAAACCTCCTTGTTAAGACCGCTGAATCCGGGAGCAGTGAAGATGACACTCTATTATTCCTCATCGTCAGTTACTGTCTAGCAGCATGAGCGTGAATCTGGGACTGCTTACAGCAGAGGACTGGGCAACCGCGAAGGCAGCAACAATGAGGGACTGAGTGAAAAGCATGTTGGCGAGTTGTAGATGAGAGTGGTGGTTGTTTGAGTGTTTGTTGGTAGTGATTGATTGAGTGAATGATGTTGTGAATGTTGTTGATGAGATAGAAGACAAGAAGACGGGCTCAACCAGGTCTTTTATATTCGTAGATGATCAAAGAAAGTAGACAACTCCTGAGGCATCAGGCTGGCACGGACGGCATCATCAAAGACCTGATGTTACAGCTGCAACGTTCCTATCAGCAGCATTCGGCGACTTACCTGCCTCTTCGTGATGTTGATGGACATGAACGGACTCGCCCAGCCTCCAGTTTCACTGGCGATTCCCTAAAACAACAAAGAGTATGAGACTTAATACAAGACATACATACGCAGCAAACCTTTTTTAGAGATTGATATTGTCCGAGTCACTGTGTATGTCTTGAAATCTGAACCTACTGCAACATGAACATGTTGGCAGAGGGGCCAAAACTCACTTGAAGTTGCTGAGCATGTTGTATACTGATGATCAGTATCCCTTTCAACCAAAATCACTAATTCCGTCTAATAGCAAGGTTATTCTCTCTGGCAGCAAAGAATCTTGTAAATATCCTCATAGCAGCGATCTAGTGATAGAGCTCTTCGAGAGCTCCTGTCGAATGTCAAAGAACTTCACAATGGAGTTCTTCCCCAGATAGTGCTGTGAAACACCGAGGTTCCGACTGTGGTAGTGCTAGTTTAGCTGTATCGCTTTGACCGTCAAGGACCTGCATAGTACGGTGCATTGCGGTGAGCTTAAACGGATACAAGAGTGCGGATGCGGCGTAAGCCGTGATGCTAGTCTAAGACATCAATGCGTCAACCAAGGCAGTGGAGCTGGGGTAAAAAGTTACGAACACACTTGGACGTGAGTCTTGTCGTATCACGTAAGAAGAATTCAGGACAAACATGAGCGTCTCAGTCAATTGAGGAAAAGTCAATTGCATAGTACCTCACATGCATTGTCTTGCCTGCGGCTTTTTACGTCAAGGCCGAGGGGATACTTGTACAACTTTGGGGTTTGAAGTCCGCTGTCTAATTGCCATGTTTTACTTCGAGGGTCCGATCGTACGACAGGCGTAATGCCACTCCTCACCACCAAGGTCTGCCCGAATCTTGTAATGCTCCTCAGCAAGTCTGAGCACGTCGAAATCGACCTCGCTTAGAGTGACGTCGTCGATGTGAGGTTCCAATCTGCCCAAAGATCCGAGAGTCGGCATTGTCATTTGGCTCTGTCCCCACGCATTGCAAAATGCAATGACCGAATTGTTCTCGTACGCTCGAGCCAGAAGAACCCCATCTAGATACACGACATCTGCCTGCCTGTTCAATGCCAGAAGCCTTGGGTCCATTCCAAACATGTCCCAAAACGCAGAAATGACGATTAACTGCGCACCGTCCATTGCCAGCTCCCGAGAAGCTTCGGGGAATGTG